>PVJL010009047.1:0-60683 GCA_004026885.1 Lyroderma lyra | reverse complement strand
TTCTCAGGCTGGCATTTAAATTAAAGCTTTAGACTTTTTCATCATTTAAATCCAGCTCATTAAATTCATAATTTAAATCATTCATCAAATAAAATTTTCCATCTTCAACATAACCTAGGCCAATATATTTTTTCTGATAAGAGTTAAATTTTGCATTCATTTTCAGAACCATTTCTCAGAATCCATTTATTGTATAGCTCTTTTATGAATTCTGTCTTTGCCTGCCATTTCAAAACAACAACAACAACAATAAAATGCTGGGGACCTCTGCAGGTCTTCATATCCTGGCTATCCAGCATAATTGTAACTAAGCTTTTCTGCCATTGTCTGCCCATATCCTGGCTTCTGGGGACCGTCCTGCAGTCCTACAGCAGCTTCTAATTACCCATCGACTGGCTTACTTTTTATTTAGTGGAAAATCTACACATCCCATTCATCCCACAGTTTCTTCTAGTGGGAAAAAAGCAATCGTAAATATATACACTAAAGGGGATTTTTGTTTGTATGTTTTTTGTTTGTTTGTTTTGCAAGAGGATGTTTTCCCTTCAAATTTAATATGCTGCACAAGACTGGATCTGAGGTAAATAGTGAAGTGAAAAACACTTGTCTAGTAACCCAGTGATCCGCTGACCTCTCCCTTCTTCAATAGTGCCTTTCCCTCAAGGATATACAGGAATCTCATGTAAATAAAGTTAAAATTTTATTGTAAAAGTTCAAATCTTAAACTTGCCTTTTTCCTTTGCCCATCTACCAATGAGTTAAGGTAGTTCTGTTCAGACATGCTTTTCCTACCCTATGTTTTCCACAGTTGGGATTTTTTTTCTTTTCTTTTTCATTGTTAAATATTTCAAATTGTTGATAACTAACAACTAACAAAGCAATTTAGCTGATAAGTCCCTTAAATGAATTTTCATAAGGAGAAACTACCTTCCATTTTTCTTGTTGGTGTTATCTAGCACCTGTTAGAATTGCCTAACCTCGTGCCCTGAGGATGGCTCACAAATGCAATAGCCCTGCTGAGCAATTTGATTTTCTACATTCTAGGAACAAAACAGTCATAGGAAAATCCAGACTCATTATTTAAAATAGAAAGATCCCTTTAGGAGACACAAGTGGCCTTTTCTGCCATTGAGTTCAAATTACCCATCTAACATCTTAATGGAGTCTTAAAGCCTTTCTGAAACAAAGAGTGGTATTATGAAATAATTTGGCAGCCTAATTAATGAGTTCAGAATTTTATTGGAGGGGTGTCAAGCCTATTAAGAACACTATTAATAGCTGCCAAAGTTATCTATAAATTGAGTACAAAAAACAAAATACCATTTGATTTTTAAAAATCTGACAAGGTGATTCATATGTTTATGTGAAAACCTGTCCTTTACAAGAGTAGCCAAGAAACTAAACAATAAAATAATGGGAGAGAGAAAATAGCCTTGCCTAATCAGATGTTAAAAAACTACATATCTACAATAATTTTAAAGTATGCTACTAGCTTAAGAATGAACAGACTGATAAATAGAACAGAAAATCTAAAAACAGATGCTAGCATACATAAGAACTTAGTTTATGACAAAAGTGACATTTTAAATAGGCAAGAGAAAGTTGGATTATCCAATAAATATTTGGACAATTGGCTCATTATTTGCAAAAACTAAAGGCAGAACCCTACCTCACACTTTACTCCAAAATTAAAATCTCAGGATTATTGATAATTTAATGTATTAAAAACATGAATAAATGTATTAGAAGAAAATATAGGTGAATATATTTATATCTTATAATGAGGTAAGAACTTTCTAAGTATGAAACTAAAGGGAGAAATCACAAAAAGAGAAACTGCAATGGAATATTTTTCACGCAATTAAAAAGGAAATAATTATGAAACACATTTGCAATATATGTGAAAAAGAGTTTAGTTGCTATATGGAAAGTTCTTAAAGCAATGAAAATGAACACTCCTATAGAAAAATGTGTATAGAAATGAGCAACAATATGCCACAAAAGAAATAACAAACATTAAAATGTCCACTCTCCTAAGTAAATAAAACAAAGCACTGTATCATTTCTCAATGAACTTAGTAAAAAATCTATATCTTTAGAAATAATAATACCCATGAAATAGTATTTGGAATGCAAATAGCAACTTTAATATGTGTCCATCCATTGGACGGCAATTTCATCTCCCAGGTATTTATGCTAAGAAAATACTTATTAATTAATGTTCAATATATGTGTGTAATAGAAAAAAATGGAAGCTAATTCAAAGTCAATAATTTAATAAAATATATGGTATACTCATACTTTGGCTTCTAAACACCATTCACAGCTAAAATGAACCAGGCTTCTTGGAGAACAGGGGAGGTACAGGATGCCCTGGAACATCTTGTGACAGAAAGCAAAAAAGTGCTCAAAAAATGGACACTTTTTAAAAGGACACAAGACCCAATTTAAAGTGACTTCCACAGGCTAATCTGAGATAATGCAAAGACCAAAATAAATAATGATAGTAATAGAATATTTTAGAATATAGCATCCGAGTCCACACTGATATGAATAAATAAATGAATAGGTAAATAGAGCAGAAGGGAAAGCTCTTTTCATTGTTGAATACCAACTAATCAATGTAGAAGGAATGATAAGGTTAGAAAAATCAACATTTTATAATAATTCTGAAATTATTTTGAAATTTTGAATGAAAAAATTCAGTTAATCAACAATGGGTGAGTCTAATTTTGAGGAGGAACGGGCTATTTTCATAGTTGCAGAGTACCTCCCCACAAATTACTTAGTAATGATAAAGGGAAAAATAGTGGCTTTACAATGGATTAATCCAGCAAATACAAACTTCACCAGATAATCCAAATGAACATCACCAATAATGGGACAAACCAATATTATGTGCTTCCTGATATGATGCCCTGCAAATATAACTTCTGTGATATTCCTGTACAATCTCTTTCCCAACATGAGAAAACATCAGAAAACTTAAATTGAAGGACACTGTATAAAATAACTGGTTTTTACTTTTCAAAAATGCCAAGATCATGAAAGAAAAACAAAGGCTGAGGATTGAAGGAGACTAAAGAAATATGACAACTAATTACAAGATGTAATTCTGGACTACCTCCTACAGAAGGAAAAAAGTAGCTATTAAGGATGTTGGCAACATTTGCATATGTTGCAGATTAGATAATATTACTGTATCAGTGTTCCATTTCCTGACTTTGATAAATATACTGTAGTTACATAACACAAAAAAACCTTGTTCCTAGGAAATACATACTAAAATGTTTATGGTCAAAAAGCACAATATCTGCAAATTATTTGTAAAAAGACAAGAAAATGTACATTGAGAGAAAGTCAGTGAGGAAGAAAATGAGGCAAAATATTATTTTAACTACTAGTTAATCTGAATAAAGGAATACAACCTTCTTTATGCTTTTCTTGCAACTTTTCTGGAAGTGTGAAACTATCAAAAGAAAGGAATAAAAACTCAGCACTCCTTCTAGATAATATGGAACCATTAAAAATGATAGCAAAGGTATTTTTTGGCAAACAGAGAGTAATATTGTTCAGTGAAAAAATGGCATGTGATAAGACTCATTCCCATTATATATATATAATGGAAATTCACTATGGTGTAAATATCTATTATCTCTGTGTGGTGGGATCATGGATGTCATTATTTGTTTGTTTGTTTGTTTCTCTATATTCTCCAATTTTCCTACAATGAAAGTGAATTGGAAGAAAGTTTTTGTTTTTAACAGAGTAGTAAGGGTGTCCTTTAAGAAGAAACATAGCAGATGATTCTCAGTCAGTCCAAGTCCTGTTTTGCTCACAGACAGAATACATGATGTGATCTTCAACTTTTTCAGTATTCCATATATAATTTATATTTTTGTCCTAGACAACTGTGTCTTACTGCTGACTTGCTTACCCTTTTTTATTTATATCACCTACCTTTACAAAAGAAACTACCAAATATAGGCTGGGAGTTTTCTATCATTCACATACAGCTATACTTTATGTGTGCCAAGCATCTCTGCTAACAGCTGCCTTTCTGATTTTCATCAAAAGACACTGCTTCTAAGAACCCCTCTCCTCGATTCTCTACCCTTCTCCACAACTGCAGTGTGTCCATGGATATTCAGAACCACAGTGTGGTTATGCTTTAATCTTCCTGGAGCATCTATTTTACTCATATATTAGAAGGAGAAGGTGTTATTATAAGAGTGAAATAAGCCATTATATTATGCAGTCAAATTGAAAATTCCCATAAATTTAAAAAATAAAATGGACAACTTCAAATAATGTAAAGCTCCGTAAGACATAAGGCAGGCCTTTTCACCCAAGACCTTGGAATTCTAGAGGTACAAGTTCCTTTCTTATCTACCTTGAAGGATTCTCCAGTGGAAACGTTTGAGAAGCAGGGGTCTGAGGCATTCACCTCTTTCCTTGCTCCTCTATCAGCCATTGATTCTTCCACATCTTAGGAAATGAGCCCTTACCCTCAGGAAGACGCCCTTCACACAGCCACCTTCTGCTCAGAATTCTACGTCCTATGCAGTACCATGCACAAGCCGTGGTATTCTTCTAAACAGTGGCATTTGAAACATGCATAATTCAAAACACAAAAATTTACAAGGAAGAAAATGATTATGGCACACATTTAAAGGCCACTCAGTGGCTTAGCAATAGGACCTCTCTACAAAGTGAGCCCTGGAGGCAGCCCAATTAAACTCTACAGTCACCACCAGAGACCTGCTACTTTCAGGATCAGTTCAAAATGTATAAAGCCTTAAACTGTATATGTTAAAGAAGAATGAAACCCAATAGAATAAAGACACATGAACAACCTGGCAAAATTGTTCAAGATTAGACTTTTTTTTTAACTTAATTTCATCTATAAAAACAAAGATATCCAATGCACTGTCAGTTTTAGTATGTGCACAAAAACACATTTCCCTTGAGGTCATTCAAATTGCCTGTAATGAAAACAGTCTCAATTATAAAAATTAATTTAAAATAATGAGTTGTTGATTCTTAAGAACAGAAAGTTTTGAAAGAAAGGAGTGGTAATGGGTAAAACCAATTTTTCTCTGATATATGTTTACTCGATTATTATGCGAACATTTTATTACATTCCTAATCTTTACTCCTTAGATGGAGGAAAGACCTGTAAACACTGGCATTTATTCCTAGGTAGGAGAGTCATTATAGTGGAGCATGCATATTTAACAATGGTACAGCAATGGTTTTAACTATCACTTCAAAGGGTTGCTTTCAAATACAAACCATTTTCTCTGACTATTCTAATGACATTTGGATTAGCTTTTTTGGGGTGGGGGTGGGGCTCTCTCTTATGTCTGATTGGGTTAAAATCAACCCAATGCACCAAAATCACCTCATTTGAAAGCAGCAAAAAAGGCAGTGATCATATAGAATCCTTCCTTGCCAATATAAGCCCTCAGGAACGTTGTATTGAATTAATTTGCTGACTTGATACACATGTTTTCGAGAAGGGCAGAGTGGGGACATTTCATTGCAAGAAAGCAGCCTCATCTAACGACATAGAAAGTGCATTTATGGATCTCCTTAGCTAAACATCGATTAGACTACAAGACTTGAATCAACAAGCCAACTAATTCTGTTGTTGGGTTCTCAGAGCCAACATGAAATACCATTTGGAGAAGTCCCTGAGACAAACCAAGAAAACAACCAATTTTTATTTAGCACAGTGCATTGTATAGAGGTGGCACTCAATGAATGTTTGATGACTGTAATGGTGACAACAAACATTATCTTTTGATCACTCACAATACAAGTGCAGTGCTATCTCATTAATTCATTCAGCAAACATTCAGTTAGGTGTTCAAGGGCATTAGGAATACAGTAGTGAGCAAATAAGATGAAAATTACTTCTGTCCTTGAACTTCCTTTGTAGTTGGAGTGGAGAAAAAGTTAGACAATAGATAACTAAAATATATAGTATATTAATGGTAAAAGCTTAGGAATAAAATAAAGCAGGAAGGGATATAAAATGTTGCATGGGAGTTAAAAATGCAGAATGAGTGGCCAGGGAAGAACTCTCTGGGAGGGTAACTTTTAGTGAAGAGTTAAAGAAAGGGAAAGTGCAAGTCATGTAAGAATTTAAGGAAAAAGCATTCTAGGCAATGGTGACAGTATGTACAAAGGCCCTGAGGCAGGAGTTTCCAGGAACAGCAAAGAGGCCAGAGTGGCTGGACATACGGGGATGAGAGAAATAAGGGTGGAGAGGGCACAAAATCCCTAGTAGGTCACAGTTAAGATGCCACATCTATAGAAAGAGATAGGAAGTGCTTCAGGTTTTGAGCAGAGGAGTGGCATGACCTGACTTTGGTTTTAACAGCCTCACTTTGGCTGTTCTGTGGAGAGGAGAGAGCAGGGGAGCAAGGACAGAGCAGGAAGAGGAGTTTTGTTTTTTGTTTTTCGTTTTTTCTTTGTTTTTTTTTTTTGGTTTGTTTGTTTGTTTTGAATGCAGAGTCTGGAGTTTGCAGTTTTAACAAGCTCCCTAGGTAATTCTTATGCACAGTAAAATTTAAGAACTGCTCCCTTAAATTATCTAAGCAATTGAGACAAAAATTGATTTTATTATAGGATCTGATTATTTCATAATCACTAACCCATTGCTTCATTTTGCCTGTGGAGGAATTGGGTGTAAGCCATTGGACTAAATTCAGCTAACAACCTGTCAATTTGGTCATGCAACCTCCACACTTCAGAAAAAGAACTCCAAAGGGATCTTGGCCTCTGGCTCTGTGACACAGGATACCCTCTAAGAGAGATCTTCTAAGAGAAGGAAACTAGAACTAACCCAATCCTTCAGGAGCCGAGTATTTGATAAGGTCATAGAGCATGTGTTACATAAATACAAGTTTCAGGATTCAGTTGAAATAAAGTTTATAGGCAGAGAATTTTCTAAATATTTTAAAAATAACCTTTTCATTTACTTTTTAAATGGAAGTTAGTGAGCATTTATGTTATTCTAAAAACATACCTTTATATTTTACAATGTGTAATCAAAAGATACAGTGAATGTTTAAATAAAATAATTTATTACAGTAAAAGACACATTGCCATTAATTGCCCTCAAAATACCCCTCTCTGCTTCAAACAATATATCTTTTACTGTAATAATTTTTTTTAAACATTCACCATTATTTTTTTTTATCACACCTGACTCTATTAGTGTCACACATTGTCTGGTGCAGCAATTTCTGTCAACTAAAAACAAGACGGTGTGTCTTCCTTCATCCACCTTATTCACCAGATCTGGCACCGTGTGACTTCTGGCTCTTCCCCAAAGTAAAAATGACCGTGAAAGGTAAATGTTTAGAGTTGATTCAGGACATTGAAGCAGCCACGACAGAGCAAGTACAGACACTCATGAAAGAGGGCTTCCAGAGCTGCTTCAGAACGGTGGGATAAGTGTGTTCGAAGCAAAAGGGAGCATTTTGAGCGCGATTAATGGCAATGTGTCTTCGACTGTCATAATATTTTTATTTAAACATTCACTGTACCTTTTGATAACACTTCATATATATTTTCTAAATTTTTATTAAAATATATTCTAAATATACATCAAAATAAAATTCATGATTACTGTTTTTTAAATATACTCATAGAAATTTATATACACAAAATTTTAACAATTCTTTCTGACTGAGTTTCTTAGTGCTAACAGTTAGCATTTGTTTAGCACTTTATACTCAGATAATAATGAGACCCAGCTTCACAAATCATGCATAAAAACTTAATTCTAATTTATAATCACACTACACACACCGCTATACCTTAACTAGTTCATAATCTATTCAAGAATAAAAACTTTTCAATTTATTTTTCTATTTCTTGGATATGCCTCTGAATTATTTCCTATCTCCTCCAAATTCTGTACACCATAGGCGTGCAGGTAAATGCTAACTGACCGTTGACTAGCCCATGTAGAATAATGCGACCCTGAGAATTAATTATCAGATATTTTGTGCCTCTATTTATTTGACTTCTTTGGCTTCATCAAAAATGAAATTTAAAAATTCCAAGAGGATAAAACCTTTATAACTGAGAGTGATATAAATATATTAAAGTGGATTTATTGGATCAATGTATTATTTTTCACGAGAACATTTACATCTTCCTGCTAGTTTTCCTTGGGCACAATTTTCTCAAAGGTATTTAATCATTAAGGCTTAATTTAATGTGAATTTTTATAAACACACATAATGAATTGAATTTTTAAAAAGCATTAATTAACAATATGATCTCTTACCCAGGTACAGGTTATTCTTTTGAACAGAGTACAGGTAATTGGCTACAAATAATGGGTACTCATTACCTTCTTGAGCAGAAGAAGCCTCTAGGTGTTGAAGTTTAAGGCCATTGTCTAATCTTTGAGGCTTTGTATACAGAAATAAGTAGCAGAGGACACAGACGCTGATGACAAAGGCAAGTAAAACAAGGGCAGCAATCCCCAATCCAATCAGGGCACCAATGCTGAGGAAAACAGAGAAAAATTGTGACTGTCACACAGACTGGTTCACGTAGGACTAAAGAGGTTTAAATATTGTTAATTGTTGATTCAGTCATTCATAACCAAATTATACTTTAGTATAAACAGGAGATGATTGAAATCTACAGCTCACTTTTTTGTGCCATTGAATTCTTATTTTCTCTATGCATGCATATGTTAACATTAGTACAGAATATCATGTGAATTCGTGTGACAGGTAAAATGTCACATGATTCTCCATGGTTAGTTCAAAAATATCTCAATCAAATAAACCTCTCATTAATATGTTGTAGGAGGTCAGATCAGGTTCATCAATAAAAGATGAATAGAAAAATATTAACCTCTGCAAAAGTACTGAAGCAAATGTTTACCAAAAATGTATAACTTTTCATTTGGAGACATGTATGGGAGATATCATTTACTAATATATAAAACCACAACTATTACAAAAGAGGAGAAGGTTTAATTAAAGAAAAACAGTAGTTATAAACTTTATATAAAGTTTCTATTCAGTCAGAGATTTTCTCTTTCTAAAAGAGCTTAATTAACACCAAGGACTTCCAGCATTAAGAAAGAAACCCTTGTGCTTTTCTCTAAAAATAAAATGTACATCTGATAGTATTTTCTCTGCACTGAATTTGTAATAATTTTTTCTGATACAGTTATATGTCTAATCAATTGGGAATAATAGTTTACATGAACCTGTGAACTTAACACTTTTAAATGAGAAATGGAGCTTGAAAAAAAGAGAAATATCTTGCAAGACTTCACTTTCACAAAAATATGTAATTTCGTGAACCATATGTATGTGTGGGTGTGCCAATCAATATATACATATAAAATCAGATTTTCAGCTGCTCAAGACCAGATACTTCTGTTGAATTTCCCACTGGGTTGTGTACCCTTATTAAAAGTGTTTAATAGAGTACTTATCTTGTAGTAAATGTTCCATACATTGAAATAAATATAATTTACTGGTGATCGATCCACTTGTAGTAATTGAGAAGTCATTATCATCGAAAAGTAATGATCTTTTCCTTTATCATCTTCCTGGCTTGCCTGCAGGCTTCTGCTATTTCCCAGAGATTGGGATCCTGACAAGTTTGGCATGCACCAGAAGAGAGGGAAGGGAGAATTTGAGCAGGGATGCTAGATGAGTGACTGCTTTGGAGTAAGGAGAACAAAATTAAAAATGAGGGGCTAAGTCCATCCAACTCATCCTCGTTTTAAGGAGATAAAGCATCCTTGCAAATTAGAGATTGCCTCCTGGGCCACAGACGAGGAATCAGACTAGCAGAGATTCCTGTGCTTTGTTTCTTGATGTCAGCCCAGGTCCCCCAGCCCTGTACACAAGTGAAGACTGGGTAATTTTGTGGCCAGAGTCCGTATATAGTTACAGATTTAAAATGGAGTTTCCCCTCATTTGGTGCACTCTCTTCCAAGGGGCGGACTCCTGGTTCTGACAACTCCTCTACCATGCTCGTTCGCACCGAAGTTGACTTTTGTAGATGATGTGTGTCAGGGAGGGTTAGGAGTCTACACGGACATAGGAGAACATAATCCATTTAATTAATTTTATTTGGTGCATCTAGGAGGCCAGACATCTGGAAAGATTCTTAAAATGAGCCCCTGCTTATTAAAAACCCCTTCAAAGTAAGAGAGTAATTTCGTTAATTTAAAAACAAAATTGTCAACTTCATTAAAGTCAACATGCATATTGTGGGCTTTGATGTATACAATTAAAAAAGCAGTCCACACAATTTGAAGGGAAAACCAAAACAAAGCATGCTGTTTTCTGCTTTGTGTTGTAAAAGGAGATTCTTCATAATCTTGACAGATGGTTTTGATGTCCCAGCTCTGCTTTATAGGAATTTGCTTTATGCATGCTAACCTATGTGAAGATGGAGCTCTAGGAATCTAAAATACTCATTTCGGCGAACACTCATTGAACTCATGCATTGCTCTGTGTAATAGGCATTATTTTCCTAGGTCCTGAAGAGGCTGCCAAAGGAAACCCTAAGAGGTTAGGGACCTGTAAGAGAAGAAAAGATGAGAGTGGGCCAGACACAGAAAGGGGAGAATTAGTCTTTCCTCCCAAGACCACGGCAGGTTGCTTTCCAATCCCTGACAGCGGGTCCGGGTCTGATCAATGCACCAATTCTCCTACTTAACCACCTGGTGGTATGAATAGCTATACCTGTGCCTTTCTCTAGCAGCTGCAGAATCTCAGGACAAATGCTAGTGACTTCTGGACTATTTTTTGCAGTTGGACTATTTTAAATTAGGGGTGAAGAGCAAAGACTATGAGGACAATGAGGCTCTACAGTTTTACCTTCCCAGTGCGTTCTCAGAGCTCAAACTAACAAGAACCCCAGCTTTAATGTTGCCAACTGATAGCATCTGTTGAAATGATGTTTATATAACCCAAGAACTGAGGGCCAGTGTCCCTTTTCTCAGTGCTGAGGGAAGTCCTCAGCACGCTGGTCCTTCTTCGTGCCCTTGTAAACCTTAGGAAGGGTTCATAGCCTCTGCTACTTGTCACTCTGCAATGAGTTAGGAATCTGAGAATCCCAGGCACTTTTCCAATTGAGTTTGACTTAGGAGTTGCCAGTCTCTTACGGAGGTGTTGCCACCATTATTAACACCTCCACAGACTCAGTGCTGGGTTACTATGTTATTTTCCAAGAGACCAAATAATATGCTGCTGCATTGTAGATTGCTTCCCCAAATAATAAGGATAAGCTGTCATTATTTTTTGAGATTTGCCCACT
This sequence comes from Lyroderma lyra, assembly GCA_004026885.1. NCBI lineage: Eukaryota > Metazoa > Chordata > Mammalia > Chiroptera > Megadermatidae > Lyroderma > Lyroderma lyra. Next base: position 49,364 of record PVJL010009047.1, on the reverse strand, counting down.
CTGACACAGTACAACTTCGTCAGTTGAACTCATTGGTAAGTGGGCACTCCTTTTGAGACATTTTTGAAGCTTGCAATACATAAAAATATTATTTTACAGCTTCAGAAAATAACATTTAAAGTCATTTGTTATAGACTTGGCATGTGTGCCCAATTCTGGATCCTGCATAATATTCTTTCACTTAGAAGCCTTCTCTGTCTCTCTCTCTCTCCCCCGCCTCCCTCCTTCCCTCCTTCCCTCTCTCTCCTTCTCTCTCGTTCAACCAAACATAAGCTAACAGGTTTGTAAAACATAATTTAAGGTGGAGTGGGAGTTCTGTCCTATAATCCCGACACTCCATTTGTTCTCCAGGCAAAATGAAAGAATCAAGTTCAAAGTTTGCAATCCTTTGGAATGGAAAGCAGGGAAAGCACTTCGTAATAAAAAGTATCTGCTTAAATATTAGATGGAATGAGTAAAATTCCCATCAAAGGGAAAAAAGGCAGGAAAGACCCCCAGCTCAGAAAGTCTCTTCACTTTTCAGCAAAGGCCAGATGGTTCAGGTGTTGAGAAAGGGGGTGTCCTGGAAAGGTTCTGCACGATGTGTAATCATAGTACCCCAAACTACCTCTCTGTGGGTCTCCGATTTGGTTTGGGGTCAGTGTAAGAGCAAATGAAAAGAGTAAATTATAAAACCCAGTTGCTTGCGCACACACACGCACACCCCTATACCTTTTTGGTATTTTAGAGAATACAGCCAATCCCTCCCATCCCCAAGGGGCTTAGGATACTCCGACCCCGGGTTAATGCCTTAAATTGGGTCCCGTCATAGCCCCCCTTTCTATTCAAATGCACCAAATTCCCCAACAAAAGGAGAATTAAAACCTCCTTCTCAAGTTGTCTGTGTGCCTCGCCTCTGCCAGCAGAGCTGCCTGCTTGGGACTGCCCGCTGGCGAGAGTGACCCGTCCACCCCGGGGAGGCGCGCGGGGCACGGGGCGCCGGCAGCCGGGGCCGGGGGGTGGGGGTGAGCCCCGGGCGCAGAGCCCGTGCTTGTCCCGCGCGCGCTTCGCCTGGGCTCCGCGGGCGGGTTCGCACCTCCAGCGGCCACAGACAGACCCCTCGCCGGACACGTCAGGGCTCCCGGGGGCATCTCTGAGCTGGATGGGGGTTCTCTGCAAGAACCTGCACCCGCCCTCGAAGGCTCCGTGTCCTCCCCGATGGACCCGACCTGCGCGGGTCCCTGGGACGCAGGCGACTCCCCTCCTCCCGGCGTGGCACTGCGTGTCTGGTCCGCGGACCCCGGCACGCCCGCGGCCGGCCCTGCCCACCTGAGGCTCCACATGTAGCTGTGCTTGTAGGGGAAGTAGCTGCCCGGCTCGCTGCAGCAGTACTTGAGGTCCGCGAAGCCGCAGCAGTACCGCAGGGCTGCCGCCTCGCCGCGCCGGGGGCACCGGAAGGGCTCCACGAAGCTGTGGTTGAGGCTGTAGTAGCCGGAGCACACGCGGCTCGCCTCGCCCATCGCGGGCGGCCGCGGGCAGGGCCACGCGCGGGCCCCGATCCGTCCGCGGGCCGCCGGAGTCCCGCGCCGCCCGGCTCGGCTCCTGCTGGCGGGGGTCGGCCTGCCCGGGCGCTCGGCCTCGGCGCGCCTCCCCTGCGCGCTCTCCGCCCCCTGCCCGCGGGGCGCCTGGTGGCCGCACCCGCGCGTCTCCCTCCCGCTCCTGAGTGGCCGCGCCTTCCATCGGCGGGTCCCCGGCCCTGGACGTCTTCTCCCTGCGCCCTGGCCGGCTTTCTCCGCGCTCTCCTGACGCCCCTCCACTTGCCCTCACTCCCGCAACAGCCCAGACCCTAGCTGTCCCCACTCCCGGCCAGAAAGGCGAGTGAAAGACTCGCTCGGCCGGTGGACAGAGGCAGCCGAAGGCGCAGGTCCTTTTGCCCACGGACGGGCGAGTAGAGCAGAGCTGGGGGAGCTTTTACCCCGCACCGGCCCAGCGCGTGGGGTCGTGGACACAACAAAAGGCACTGAACTACCCATGAAGGGGTACTGCGAAGCACCCCCTTCTTTGAGAAGTACACGTGAAATAGTTAAAATCTGCCCATGCAAAAACCACATAAACAGAGACCAGACATGTCTCCAAAAAGGAGCCACGCATTCCGTGTTCGGTTCACCTGGAAAGAAAGGGCACGGAGTTCAGCTGGGGAAGGGGGACTTCCTTCAGAGAAAGGCAGAACGACGGGGCAGAGGAAATGGGGGGAAGAGACCTTCACCGGTTGTAAAGAAGTGCAGAAACTTCCCGTCCTCCCCTTTTTGGTTTGGTTTTCTCATTGTCGTGATTCATTTGTTCACAAAGTCTTTTTAAATAACAGTAGGAACGGAAGCTTGCTGTCATTAAGTCAAAAAATACTTCGGTGTGTAAAGAAGAAAATAATAATAGCTTAGTGATGGGAGAGGAGGCAACTGTAACGCTCAGAATTTCTAAGACCCATTAAGCATTGTTCCTTCCTCTTCCTTTTCCCCTTCCTTCCCTGGCCCAGAGGGCTAACTAGATGCCAGAATCATAAATTTTACCTGGTTGGGGGCTGGGCGTTATTGTGTTCCTATAAATGTTCTTGAACTTTGTTCTGGACTACAGTTAAGATAGTTGGAAGCAGGTGGATTCTTTCAGGTTTGCTGTTAAGCCCTGTTAGGCAGGACCAGGGCCGAGTTGAGGCTAAAATGTTTCCCACAACTGAGCAGGTACCTTTCCCAGGACTCCACCCCACACCTTGTGAATTGTGAGGCTTATACCCTTCTGACTGGTGGAAACAAACTATCCCAGGCCCTGTGAGAGCGCCAAGGAGCCTTTCCCCTGCGCCTTTTAGGTGCCTCTTTTCCCTGACTTCAGGGGTTTCCTTACAGGGACGTACTGATCAGTATGCAGCTGAAGACCCCAGGAGATCCTCTGGTGACCCGGATGTATCTCTCTCGCCTCTCTCTCGCCCCACCTCCATCTCTGATACTCTGTCCTACAACCTCTAGCCACCGTGGCTTCCAGCATAAATCTGGTCCCTTTTGAGCTATTTTAGCTGGACTTGGCCATGGTTTGGACCTGATCCAAGCTCGGCAATTAAGGTTTTCTCTCCTGGAATTGGGATTCTACCACGTGGACATGAAGCCGCAAGAAGTGGGTGTACAAGAAAGGGAAAAACAAAACACCTGAAGGGAGCGGAGAAAAAGGGTGGAAGGAAACCTGATGGCTTTGCAGTTCTTGTTCAAGTCCTTTCCTAAGACCATGCCACCCCTATCACTGTGTTTCCCGAGACATCCATGCCTTAGAATAAAACCTCCTTTTCTGGCTAAAGTGCATTCAAGTTGGATTCTGCTATTTGCAGTCGAAGGGTTCTGACTCATACAGCACCTCTTCAGGCAAAAATGAGGTGAGAAGCCAGTTGAAAGGGGAAAAAATGAAGTTCTTGAGTCTGTGGAACTTCACGTTTCCTTGGAAGGAGGAGGAACAGGCAGCACAAGTGGACTTAGCTTCTTGTGCAAAATGAAAAGAAATTTTGAGATGAAAGGGAGAGCAGTTCTTTTGGACAATGATAGTGGTTGTCTCAATAAAATGTACGGAAGTGTTCTACAGACAACAAGGTGGATTTGAGTGCTTGAAGAGAATGGAAAGGCTAAGAATAAGCCCCATAAGGCACGTGCCTGGGTGACAGGGAGAATGGAACAGAGGTCTGGGCATGTCGTTCAGGGTCCACCTGTCGTTAGAAATCATAGCTTTCCGGTGGAACTCGTCGGTTCATGTGATTTTCTCCAACAGTGAATGCTCAGCAGTCTAGGAGCTGGGTTAGAGAAACGACTCCTCCGGGACTGCGCACCGGCCCCCTACAGCCTCACTGCAGCGCCCTAGCCCTCAAACCCCAAATGCACACAAGCACGCACCCCCCACACACAGAAAGGCAGGCACACAGCTTCTAGACTTGACCAAGCTTCAAGTACCTTGAGGCCTCTTAAGTCTAAGCAAAGAAAAGAGCCTTTTGACATAGGAGGCTTAAGGGCAATGTCCAGACGGGTTGCCAACACCAGTTCAGAGGTCGCGTAGCACTAGCTTGACCTGCTGTGTGGGCCCGCACGGCGGAGGCTGCCCTGGCAGGGCGTGGGGGTGGGGCTGGGCTAACCTCCAAAGTTAGCCATAAATGACATCTTTCGTTTTCTTGTGTCTTGCCGGTTCTCAACAAAGGTGGTACTCCTTTTCAGGAAATCGTTGGGGAACATTTGGGGAATAAGCAGACGTTTTTGGTTGTCATAATAATCTAGTACCTTACTGGCAAAAAGGGAGGAGGGCCAAGGAGGCTAGACATCTTGACATCCTGCAACATTGTACAGAAAAATGAAGAACTGGTTGTGACTGTCGAATGTTTCACAGGGCATTTATGTAGATGAAAAACGTATTTATAATTATCTGTGACTACCACCTGTTCCTGGGATACAAATGAACATGACATCGTTCTCGAATTTTCCAGGAATGTAACTATCATGTAAATTGAGGGAAGATTATTCTTTGTTTTCTTTGGCACTTCACCAACAGTTTTTCACTCTTTCTGAAAATGATGTACCAACAGTAATGATGTTTGAGATTCTGTATTTAAGGTGCCAATATTGCACGTCATGGGCGTCAGCCTGCATTTGTGCTGTCGGTGCATGGTGTCAGCACAGCTGGTGGCAGGCACGGTGTTGGTGCAAATGTTACATCTTTTAGTACAGTTGTGCTTGAGCATTTACAAATGGAAATACATATTTTATTGTAGATTACCTTCCATTTATTTCTTCTTTACATTACAATAAGGTTATGTATAATTAGTGTACTAGCTTGCTATGGCTGTCATAACAAAGTACCACAGGGAGACTTAAACAACAAAAATTTATTTTATCAGTTATGGAAGCTAGAAGTCTGAGATCAAGGTGTTGGCGGGGTTGTTTTTTTCTGAGGGCTGAGAAAGAAGAATCCGTTTCAGGCCTCTCTTCTTGGCTTTTATTTATTTATTTATTTATTTGTTTTTTTGGTATGTGGGTAGTTCCCTGACTGGGAATCGAACCCAGGCCGCAGCGCTGACAGCACCAGTGCCAAAGCCTTAAGCCACTACACCACCAGGGATCTCCATCTTCTTGGCTTTTAGAAGGCTGTCTTCTCCCTGTGTCTTCACATTGTCTTCCCTCCTCGTGTTTGTCTCCAAATTTCCTCTTCTTGGAAGGACCAGACCTGATAGATCAGGGCCCACCCATATGCCCTCATTTTGATTTAATTACCTCTTTAAAGATCCTGTCTCCAAATCCTAACTGCGGGTTAGGATTTCATTGTATGAATTTGAGCAGATAGAATTCATCCCATAAAATTAGGTATGTAGATCCATTATCTCATATATGAATTTCATTTCAAGATATTAAAGGAAGAATTACAGAAATATTTCTTATAAAATGGGGAACATTGAGTCTGATGGGTCTGAGACCTACTGACGTAACTTATCAACAGGACAGTGGCAAACGGTGTGTCTCATAGGTGAGTGCTGCTCCTTACTTCTAATCATTAGCCCAACAGGGTTCACCCAGAACTGGCGCAACAGAACAAACGGAGAGAGATTAGGAACAAGAATACCTCGCTATTGGGTACCAGCAAGCAAGGTAAGGGTTCACACAAAGCTAGCTCCGCTGGAGAAATAATGAAGAGGCCAGGTGAGGACTTTGCTCAAAAGCCTTCAATAGGTTCTGATTTCCACACTTTCTATAACCAATGCCACTCGACCTTTCCAACTTAATGCTCTCTTGATCATGTCTAACAGGCTCCCCTGCTCTGACGAATTGGTCTTTTTCTGTCCCAGAAACATCTTCAGGTTATGCTTTTCTATCAAGAACTACCATGGCTTTCTTCTTTCCCTTCATATCTTAGTCAGTTTTCAAAGCCCAGCTACAGGATTTTCTCAACTTGCAGCTCCCTAAAAATTCCCCGAAACTGATAAAATGGAGCAATTACTAGGTAGAGGAGGATCTGAAAAGATACACATGAAAAGGCCATGAGGAAAAAGGGGTCATGAGACAGCTAAAGTTTTGGCTACAAATCATAAGGCAGCAGGACATACGAGGTCAGACAAGTCATTTTGCGAACTCATCCTAGGAAAGTGCTACATACCTCACTGCTGAGTATCACTACGGTCACCTTCGAAGTACTCCCCTTGGGAGGCTGTGCACTGATGCCAGCACCTAGTCCACCCTTCCAAGCAATTTTGGAACTCTTTTTCTGGAATGGCCATCAGAGCTGTCGTCGTACCCAAAATCTGACAAGTAAGTTCGCAAACGTGCCACCGTGCACTTACGTTGGCAGCTCTGTACAAACAACTCGGTGAGGTGTCACAACCTTGGCAAGTTTGTAGGTACGATGACAGCTCTGATGGCCATTCCAGAAAGAGTTCCAGAATTGCTTTGAAGGTTGGAGTAGGTGCTGCCTTCGGTACAGAGCTTCCCCAGGGGAGCACTTTGAAGGGGACCGTAGTGATACTCAGCAGTGAGGTGTGCAGCACTTTTCTAGGGCGAGTTCGCGGAATTAACTGTCTGACTTTGTGTGCATAAACATACGAAAGACCAAAGGCATGAAATGGTTTGTTGGCAATGAGGGGAAGCTAACAGCAGAGACGTGAGTACTGAGTGAGCATAATGGTAGTGCTGGGGGGGGGGGTACTGTTGAACTCTTGCTGCTAAAAGGGTTAATAGCCAACCCTGTCCATACAGCTATGCTGTAACCCTCAGGTGGCAGTCTCTAGGAAAGCCGGATGGTCCTGGAGTCCTGGGAATGTCCCATGGTTAGGATGGAAGTCCTCCTTAATATACTCGTATTCCACATGACTGTCATTTACTCTTTGGGAATGTATACGAGGCCTGACAATTAAGTTCGTGAACTTGCCAAAGTGCCCTTACATTGGCAGCGCTGTTTAAACAACTCGGTGAGGTTTCGTAACCTTGGGTGTATCTGTGCCTCACAGCTGTGTTTGTGTCAACTTGTGGCGGTGTCTTGCTGAGTGACATTCATTATTGCTGCAGCATATTTTTGTGTGCCGTTGTGAGAATGTCAGAGCTTGAATTAGAGCAATAAACAAACATTAAATTTCTTGTTAAACTTGGCAAGAGGGGAAGTGAAATCAGGGACATGTTAGTCCAAGTTTATGGAGATAATGTCATGAAGAAAATGACAGTGTGCAAAGGGATTAAACACTTATCTGAGGGGAGAGAAAGCATCACTGATGAAGAGAGGTCAGGGCGACTTATAACGAGCAGAACTGATGAAAACATCGCAAAAATTCGTCGAATTGTGTGTCAAAACTGTCAGCTGTGAGCAGCAAAGCAGACCAAGTAAACATCGATAGAGAAGCAGTTAGAAAAATCTTAGCTGAAAATCTTGGCATGAGAAAGGTGTGTGCAAAAATGGTCCCGAAGCTCACTGATGAACAAAAGCAAAGGAGAGTCAAAGTTTGGCAAGACATTTTGGAGAGACAGGATGATGTTTTGGGCTGTGTTCTCACTGGAGATGAAACATGGGTGTGTCAATATGCCCCTGAAACAGCATCGAAGTGCACAACAGAAGTCGGTCAATTCTCCATGACCAAAAAAGATTCCATCAGTCCAAATGAAGAGTCCAAACGATGTTGCTAACATTTTCTTGATATCAGAAGGATTGTGCATTATGAATTTGTACAAACTGGACAGTCAACCAAGTTTACTATTTGGAAGTGCTGAAAAGGCTGTGTGGAAAAGTCACAGAAAAATGACCTGAACTTTTCGCCAACAACTCATGGCTCTTGCATTACGACAATGCACCCCTCACACAGCACTGTCTGTGAGGGAGTTTTCAGCCAGTACACACATAACTGTATTGAACCACCCACCTTACACACCTGATCTGGCCCCCAGTGACTTTTTTCTTTACCTGAGGATAAAGGAAATATTGAAAGGAAGACATTTTGATGACATTCAGAACATCAAGGGTAATATGATGACAGCTCTGATGGCCATTCCCGGAAGAGTTCCAGAATTGCTTTGAAGGGTGGACTAGGCGCTGGCATCAGTACAGAACTTCCCAAGGGGAGTACTTTGAAGGTGACCGTAGTGATAGTCAGCAATGAGGTACGTAGCACTTTTCTAGGATGAGTTCGTGAACTTAATTGTCAGACCTATTAACTAAGGTCAGAGACCTCAAGTTACACAGCCCTCCACAATTCCCAAACCACATCGTGCCTAAAATGGGCATCTTTTGCTGTCTACCTCCTTCCTCCTTTCCAGGGTTATCCATATGTTAGTTTCTCCACACAGCCCCTGAACTTCAAAGGTGGCTGATCTTACCACAGCACCAGGGACAGCCCCTGACTGATGAGCTGCCATCATTGATTCAAGGATTTAGCATAGACCCTAATAAGCATGTTGAATCAGGCTGAGTTTCAAACTCTTGTTTGCAAATGCTAGGACAGCTGTCTGTCTCCTCCTGGCTGTGGAATACAAGGCCTGGCTGCAGCTGGCAGTCTGCCTTGGGATGAATTGGACACTGCAGATGGCAGGGCTGAGAGGCAGAAAGAAACTGGGTCCTTTTCCACATTAAGTCACTGGGTCAGCCAACCCCAGGAGGTTTTTGTTATGGGAGCCAATTAATTGCTTCTGTTGTTTAAACCTCTTTGATTAGGTTTTCTGTTATAACTGAAAGTATCCTAACAAGCACTGTGTCCCTTTGACATTCCTTCATGATTAAGCTACAGGAAAAGGGGAACATTATACTATTTGGGGCAACTGGTGAGTACCCTGCCCTCTGGCCATAGGGTGGTTTAGAGGGTTGGAGCAGGAAGTACTGTGCCAAGGCTAATTCCTGTGTTATGAGGCTTGGTGTGGGAGCTTTAACTGGGAGTCAGCCACTTAAGTTCCAGAGAAGCTTTCACTGCAAATGACTACAGGAAACAGCAGTGTCTTTAATAAATCACACATTGATTACAAGCCATGTGACTGATTTTATAGCTGGCACACAGAAGTCAGTAACAGCAGCATTATCTGACAGCAGGCCGTGGAGCATCACTAATAGGCACGACGGCAATGAGGATGTCTGCAAACCCCAAATACACTGGGGTGAGATTAGCAACATAATTTAGGAAGTTACCCAATACCCATTGTCCTGATTTCCGTGTATGGCCTAATAATACCCCCTCATCCTACCAGAGGAAGGCAGAGTGATGAAGGATCCCCAACACACACAAACAGAATGAATGCTATGGCGACCATTTATTGATCATTCTTTCTGTGCCAGCTGCTGTTATGAACACTTTTACATGTATTGCCTCGCTTACTTCTCGTGATGTCCTTGGAGGTAGAAATTGTGAATATCTCTACTTCAGGGTTTGGAAAACTGAGGCAAAGAGAGGTCAAGGTCTGATGGCTAGTAAGAGGCAGAGTAGGAACTTGACCCCTGCTCTATGGTTCTGATTTCTTAATCCCTGTTCTGTCCAGTCTTGACTTCTATGCCATGTTTCCTTTTCTGTGCCGGACCCCTCCAATGATTTGCGAAAGGATATTTGTCTTTATACTTTTAAATTATGTACTTTGTATGTGTGTGTGTGTGTGTATATATATATATATATATACACACATATATATATATGTATATATATATTCATTGTTCATGTATAGCTTATATGTATAAAACCACATATTATTGACTTTTAGATCTATATTATTGTTTTTAAAGAAAAAGGGTCCCCAGAGTACCCCATCCCCTAAGAAAAGGACTTGCTGGAATCCACCCTGGGACCCTCAGCACTGGCCGCTGGTGGAAGACAGATCCCTGACCCAAGAACATGCTCCCCCACTGAAGAAGCCCGAGGCAAAAGCAGCAGGCAAACTTAGACTTCACAGCCCAACGCAGAAGCAAGTGTCAGAGTCACGCAAGCCCAGAGTGCTCCTGGTGAGCATCCGAGCCCACGCATAAGCCTGAAGGAAGGGCTCATGGCCTGCGGCCCGGGGGACATGGCTGCTTTACATTCTTTTCCTTCAGGACGAGCGTCATCATGTCAAGATGTTCAAAGAGCCTGTGCCCTCGGAGAGGAAAAGAGTCTCTTCTTCGTTGGAGAAGGCAGTTTGATTTGAGTCTCATTTGTCACCATGTTATTTTCTAATTTTTAAAGGGCTTTCTCTTACTGCGCTCACCTGCACTTAGATTGTTATTAACCTACTTTTAATAGTCACTGTTTAAACTGCCCCCTCCACTCGAAGGAAGAGACAGAATCTCTCATTCACTTAGCATTTACTATGAATCGGGTATTGTATAAAGAGTGACTCATCCTTCCTCCTCCTCCCAATTAAAGTGAAAATTGCCATTCTTGTTCCTGGGGTCTGGTATAAGGATTGCAGACACTGTCTTAATTGAGGCTGTTAAGTATGGGGGTGCAAGGGCTGGGGAGTCCCAGAGCACGGCAGAAGTGGGGCAACCTAATACACCTGGATCTTTCGCTTTTGGTCCATGGACCCAGTGGGAAAAATTGATAGTCAGTTTACCAAGGTTCTGTCTGATATATGACTGGAAAACTAGTCTAAACCAGCATTTACTCAAAGATTGTGCTAGATTACATACGTCTGGGAATCAAGGACTGGGCTCTGCGGGTCTGACAGTTTGGGCACCTTGGGGAGGAAGGCTCCTACTGGGGGAAGTGACCTTATTTCCGCCACACTGGGACCTGAGGCTGCCTCTTGGCCATCTCAAAGTCTTCATGCTTCTTGGGCAAAATTCTTTCCTCGTTCGACTCCTGTCCATATTCTTAACTTTGGTTGTTATTTCAAGTGCTACTGCCAATATTCAGATGTCTGTAAGGTCAAGTCTAAGCCGGGCCACTGCATCAGTACTGGCTATGGCAACAGCAGTGACAGCAACAGCTTTGTGGAGGCGGCATGGCTGTGCTCCGTGGAAGGCGAAGATCACCGTGGCAGCACAGGTGGCCTTAGAAGACTCCAGAACTTTTGGGGGCAGTGGAGACCTCTGAGCTGATGAAGGAGAAGAGGGCCTATTTGCAAAAGTCAGCTACCCCGCTGAATTTACCTGTAAGTAAATGCAGGCGATTGGGAGGTGGAATGCTGAAAGAGGGCAGAGCTGAAGCAAAGAAAGGCTTTTAATTCTATTTACATGACATCATTTTACTTACAAAATGGTGCAAGCTGGAAAAATGCAGGCTGAGTCATTTTCAAGCCTGGAACGCTTTTAATGACTAACAACTAGGAGAGGAAAAAAATGAAAAAACAATTCATTTTTTTTGCTATACCTATATAAAGTTTTATGGTAGGAGAATTATCTAGAAAAAAATTATTAAGTTCCATGATTGATACATTTTTTGAAATTTTGGCCACCTCTTTCAATATTTTACCGGGGGAAGAAAACCCAGAATGCTTAGATTTTTAACTTAGAAAAATCAAATGTTTAAGCATGTAATATATCACTTATGCTGGTTATGTTATGGCAATATTATTGTTTATTATAACTGATACAAATTTACCTTATAAAACTCAGTTGAAAATTATTTCTTAAGGGCAAAAAGATCTGAGCCAAACACCTGGCTAACTAGTGGGAAATTTAATCTCCATTATATCATGGGAGGCCTTTCCTTTTGCCCCTGGAAGTGCAAATGTCCTGGAGAGATTACACAATTTCAGGTAATTTGTGCGTGCTAGGAGGGGGCTGGTGGGAACCCCCAGATGCAGGCAATAGGGGGTTCATTTTTGTAGGTAATTAGACCAATAATAATGCTGGTTACAATGTTGCTCTGCTTTTTATTATCACCATGCACTGACTGTTTTAAACAATGCTGAATGTACCACTGTGAACAAATATTTTTTGTGAGTATAAATTTTAAACAATAGCTGTGAACACTGTTGAGTGTTCATACTACTTATGTGAACTATGAGTTGGCACTTTTTATTACTTACCCTTTAATAAATATTTTATTCTACATGGACTTCAATCTGAAGAATCTCCAGTTATTCAGTTCTTCCCCGGCCCCACCCTCACCTCTGCCATTAGTCATATGCCTTTATCGAGCTGTAAATTTTTAAAGATTGGGAATCATTTAAGTGGATCCCAATGTGTTACACATTCCTGCATTTAAGCAGTTGATTCAATTCAAAAGAAGTAAACACACTCATTATACAGATGAAGAAATAGAACTTGAGTTACTTCAATTCTCCCATTCTATATGACAATTTGGAATTTCTATTTGTGTTTAAAATTTAAAACAATGAATCAGAGGGCAAATTGCAGAGTACAATATTTTTGTTTGATTAGTGCCCTTCGATTCCTACATGAGATATCATGTTGAGTTTGCACAATAACTTTTAAATGGAAACTTTATATTTTATATTGTTAACTTTCTTAAAACTAAGAAATGAAGTTAAGAAAATAATTGTTATTATGTTATTAATTCTTTAAAAAATTTGGCTGATGGAGTTAAGGATGTTCTCAAAATGATCAGCACCTGGTATAAAATGTGCTCACCTGCCCCTGCTCTGGGGTTCAGTCCACTTGGAGGTGCCACTGCTCTGGGGAGTAAGGTCTGTTTAAAGGTGGCAGGTCTACCCACCACAGTCGCTGGGACAGTTTCCGTGACTCCTGGGCACTCACGTACCGCCCGTTCATGCAGTATGCAGTGGGGGCCGTTAGTAACAGCCATCCACTCCTTATGCCAGTGTTGGGTCAGGCCACCCCACTTCCTTTCCACCCTGAGCACCCCACCCTTCCTGGACTTTTCTGCTTGTTGCTTAGGTTTTTGAAAATAAAATTCTCATAACAAAGCCCCGATGAAGAGAAAATACAAGTATCCTTTCTGTGTGTGTCATTGGAAGGAGATAGGTCAGGGTGCGGACAGGGAATTGGGAGTAATACCTCTCATTGTTTTGTCTTGAGGCTGTAGAAACATGAAGCATTTCAATTTTCTCTTGGGTTACCTTGCCACCTTAGTAGAGAATACCATGGAAGGACATTTAAGCAGCAATTCTAAATTGATAGAAGTACTATCAGTTTAGAGAAGTAAAACCGATTGCATTTGTAGTACTCTTAAATCACACCAGCATAGAAATATTACATTCCACTTGAGTCACTGAGTTTGTTCATTATAATTTGGCTTTATTTTTGTGAAACATGGCATTGTTTATCACTGATTATATATTGTTCTGTACTCTTGTTAGTATAATGTGTTACTGTGTATAATGTGGATGATAGTTTCACATTTTTGCAAGATAGAATTCATCAATTAAACCATGAATTATTAACTGAGCACCCAATTGTGCATAATGTTATGCAAGGTGCTTCACTCACCCTACAGACTCTTGGGGATTCTGTCTCGGGATGCTCTCTTTTCCTCAGCACTGTCCTCTGCTTTCCTTCAGGACACTGTAGCTATTCAAACTAAATGGTTAGTTATTCTTAGGTGCCTATAAACAACAACAAGTTACTAATTCTCAGAAGTTATCCATGGTGATTCTCTTAGGTCTGCCACACTCAGCAAGAAAGGAAAAGCCCCCTTTAATGGTAGGACTGGGAGCCCTGGGGGGATACCCCAAAGAGCCAGGGTATGTCCTTAGGCTCTGACTCCAGATCGTGCCAAATTAATCATCAAAACCAAATTATTCCCCCTCTTGGCTATATCACCCATTCCTGTATGGCTTGTCTCTGCAGCCTCTGTGTAATCTGCTGTTTAGCACATAATAAACTCACAAAACATTAGCTTCCTTCCTCTGTGTTTCCTTCCCCCTTCCCTGCATAAATGAACAAATGAAGGCTTCCCTGCTGCACTCCGCGTTTCTCTGTTCTCTGACGACATGGCACAACATGCTGACAAATACTCCCTGAAATGTTGTATTTTACATCCAGGTACACTGAGAGTACCTCAATTCTGCCAATCTTAAAACAGAATTCCTGGAAGGGTGAAAGGTCCATCATTTGTCTACTCTATTTGCTTCAGCGAGTGACTGAATTTCCCTGGTGGCCCAGGCTGGAATCACAAGGACATGTAAGGGTGTAGAGTAAGGAACCATTTCTTCAAAGGAGGTTCTGGGCAGAAATTCCCATAGGCTTTTACCACTTCTTATATTTCTCTTCTTCACAATCTTGGTCCTGTCCCAGATTTGATATAGCAAGTCCCCTTGTTATCATCCTGAATCATGTTATAATAATTCATTGTCTCGCTACTGTACCAATGACATTGACTGCTCAGGCATGAGGGTTCTCGAAAGATAGTGTCTCTTCTACCTCCCCTTCCCCATGAGGGCTCCCCACTCCTCAGCTTCTGTGACCAATAACTGAGGTCAATTTGCTTCTAACCCTTCCATTCTTACTTTAGCTGTGGTTAAATCTTTGCATTCCAACAGTTCCTTTCTAATTCCACCTACCCTTGTTAGAAACTCAGGAGGTTCCCTTTTCAACTGCTGGAGCTCAGAGGTTTGATCCTGGAACTAGCAGGATCAAACTAAATGGTTAGTTATTCTTAGATGCCTATAAACAACAACAAGTTACTAATTCTCAGAAGTTATCCATGGTGATTCTCTTAGGTCTGCCACACTCAGCAAGAAAGGAAAAGCCCCCTTTAATGGTAGGACTGGGAACCCTGGGGGGACACCCCAAAGAGCCAGGGTATGTCCTTAGGCTTTGACTCCAGATCGTGCCAAATTAATCATCAAAACCAAATTATTCCCCCTCTTGGCTATATCACCCATTCCTGTATGGCTTTTCTCTGAAGAATTCCATTTCTTCATAGGAACAGTTTTTTTGGTGTTTTTTTTTTGGGGGGGGGTGGTGTTTGGAGGTAAAATAATGCTTAAATGCAGTACCTCTTATCTCTGGTGCATTTTTTATCAAGAAGGCTTTTTATAGGCTAATACAGAGCCCAACGCCAATTAAACATCAGCTCTGAAATGTTTGTTCCTGTAGACTCAATTATTGTCTTAGGAATAGACTTTTCTCGGGAGCAAAACCTATTTATTAATTAGAAACCCCCTGATACATCACGTATAGTCTGGACCACATGCCCTAGCCTATGCCAAAAGTACGTGTGGACCTCCATGTTCAGAACAAAGATTGAAAATAAGAACATCACAGCAAGGCACATTTGTTCAGGGTTTATCAGAGGTACAGACACTGCAGCTTGGGTGTACGTGGGGAAAGGATTGCAATTGGAAGGAGGAATGATGGGCTGGGCCTGGTATTAGACCCTTCTCATCAGGCAGGGCGAACACTGGGATGGGACCCAGGAAAGAGCTGGGAAGTTGTCGGTCATGGGTTTGGGAGAACACAGGAAGTTCCCAACAGATGGGTGACTCAGTGGTATGGAAGCTGGGTCAGGTGATGATAGCCAGAAGGTACAGTTGTCATTATCAAGGCATCTGTCCCAGGCTGGGGCTACGATTAGGAATGCAAGCAGAATCTTGAGAATGAAACAGAATTTCCAACTGGGAACAATGAAAAACTTGATGCTTGGAACTAAAAGGAAACATATTAGGGGTAAGAGATGCTTACTGGGCATAGGAGCCCCCAAATCAGAATGAGGAATCAGGGGAGAGAATAGTGATGAGCAAACTAGGGCCCCAGGGAGAAGTCCAGATGCTAGTGCTGAATTTCTGCATTCTGGGCCCATCCTGCACCTGCACAATAAACTATTCCCCCGAGGACAAGGAATAATTGACAGGTCTTCTTTATTCTTAGTACACTGCCAAGACCCAAGCACAAAGCATGTTGCTTGCCTTTCTGTTGCCTAGCAACAGCCACCTCCTTGATTACCAGAGTTGTCATAGTTTTTCTGTAGCTATCTACTCTGAATTGGGTACATGGGGCCTACAAGGAGGAAAGCAAAGGACTGCTTGTTCAACCACATACAAGCTCACTTGATACCAGCAAGTGTCCTCTCAGGGCAAGCTCAGAATGGAAGCAACGAGACTGAGTCCACACTGAACCCAAAGATGGAGCAGGGGACAGAGTGGGGAGGGAGGAAGGAAATCCCGATGAGTCTATAAATCTCAGCATTCTCAGAAATAGAAAGCGGGAGAGAGGGGAAAATAAATAAAATGTCAGATAATATTAGTATATATGTTTTAAATATATTTTAATACAATTTCTTCATCACTCTCTTTCAAGTATGGAGATTATTTAATTCTGCCAAACACTAAGAAAAGCATATACCTTGCCCTTCCCAAAAGCTTACCACTTCCCAGATTAAAATGGTCACAAACGATTCCTAAGAATTGCAGAAATTAAATGCTAACGTTTGAAACTGCTGAGAAATTCTGTTCTCTTCAAGATAGAACAAGGATGGAGTCAATCAGATGACATAATGCCACAGACTGTTTTTGCAAAGTCAAGAGTAGAGATCTAAGATCCTATTCCCACCTGAACGATCATCAGATGGGAAACACTCTACCTACAGGGCTCATGTCTGAACCTGGAGGCACCATGCTTAGGAAAAGAACCATGAGTTGAAAGAGTCTCTTTCTGTCCATTAAAGCCCTTAAACGAGGCATTTATCAGCCTTAGCCTGTTGGAAAATATGCCTGTGCCTCTTCTTTTAAACAAGGGATGTAGAATCTTTTATAATTAGGTATTGCTGACATTCCCACTTAAATCAATATTCTCAAGCAAATAAAAAATGTACATAGTTCTATGGGTCTTTGTGGGATTTTAAAAAATCATTTTTGTTTAAACAGTGAAATTTTTACCATTTTCACTCATCACTTCTTTATTCAACGAGATCTACCGGAAAAAAGAAATCTTTCAGGTCATGCTACTGCTAGCACTGATAAAAGGTGCCCTCGAGGAGAGGGGACAGCAGGAGAGGAAGGGAGTAGGAGGGAAGGAAGGAAGGCAAAAAAATGTGGAAGGAGGTGAGGAGCTAGGCAGGAAGCGGGCAGAGGGAACCTGGCTCTCACATCTGTAGGTGATCAAGGCCACAGATATGTGTCTAATAAAAATGATTATTTTTATTACCCTAGGGAATTTTAATTCCCTTCTTGCAGGAAAAATAATTGGTTTGTTTTTTTAAATGTCAAAGTTTATTTTTTCAGGAAATTACTAAGATTGCCCCCCACCCCACACACATACCACGGGATCATCGCAGGATGTAACTGGCTTACTTAGAAGTATTAGAAAGGTTGGTCAATTTTCATAGCTATTAGCTCAAAAGTTTTTTCTCTATGCCTTTAAAAACTGTAATTCAGAAAACTAATCAAGCAATGCCAACTAACATTCTGTATCTGGATTTTCTTCTTTTAAAGTAAATTTTCTTTATCAAAGTAATATGTATGGAAAGTTAAAAATTCTAAAAGACACTAGTTCTTCAATGATTTTCCTCCCTATCTGTCCCTACCCCCACCCTAATACAATCTCCATTCCTGCAGGTAGTCACTTAACAATTGGCTTAGCTATTACTAATTGTGATACTTTGCTCCATATTTTAAAATGGTATATTTGCTATTTATTGATTTATCCATTTTAGATATTTTCTATTGATATACTTTATGGCACAGATGATTTAGCTGTTTTCAAATACAAAGGCTGTCTGGAAAGTATCCAGCCATGTAATATGCATAAGAGAGGCATTCATGGCTGGATTTCTTTTTTTCCGGACAGCCCTCGTATATTCCTCAATTTCCTCTTCCCTTCCCAATATAGTTGTATCAC
Organism: Lyroderma lyra; assembly: GCA_004026885.1. Taxonomy (NCBI): domain Eukaryota; kingdom Metazoa; phylum Chordata; class Mammalia; order Chiroptera; family Megadermatidae; genus Lyroderma; species Lyroderma lyra. The sequence continues at coordinate 31,676 of PVJL010009047.1, read as the reverse complement.
CTTATTTAGTCTGCCTTGACATTGTATAACATTATATATAATTACATTGTCATTAATAATAACTAATTGTTTACTACTGAGGCAAATCATCTATTATGGTTATGCTTCCTTTCTTGTACAATGTTTTGTTCTCCTTGAAGATGTTTAGTCCTTCATTGTACATCTCTTTCATTTTCTGCAAGTGCCAGATGGGTGTGTGTGTGTGTGTGTGTGTGTGTGTGTGTGTGTGATACTGGCTGCTGGCATTTGGGGGAGTGGATTGGGTGAAGGAAGCTGCATAACCCACCATTCAGTGTGCAGATTGTCACTTAATTACCCTGTTTTTAGACACATGCCTCTTCTCTAGGTGGGGGTACTTGAGTTCTGTGTCAGGTTCCTGGGTACCTGTGCCTCTAGTGAGTGGCTGTGTGGTCTGAGGGGAGAATGTCTCCATCATTTCTGGTTGGTAGCCCCTCTGTAAACCCTAGATTAATACTCCTTTAGTTTCATCTGCAATCCTCAATGCACCTTTCATTGAAAAGACCATGTTTCATGGAGAGTCAGACAGAAGAAATGAATCATGAATGAAAAACACAATTGAATGCCATTGATGTAGAAATGAGTGAATTATGAGGTATGTGATTTGTATCTCAATAAAATAAAGCTGTAAAAAAAATGATCCTTGCATCAAAACACTGTCTAAAACAAGTGAACACCATTTTTTCTAATGAAATAAATTGGGTAGGTGTATATGTATATATAAAATAATTTCAATTTGCTTTTAATATTAGAGATAAAAAATAAAACAGTAAAAAGGCTAAGAGAACAATCAACTGGTAGCAATAAATAAAATAACATAAATAATAGAAAGTAAAATTTGAACTTACTTCCTAATTGATATATAAATGTATAAAAAACTGAGAAATAATATAGACATATGGAGCAATGAAAATCATTTTCTGTAAATGTTTCATTGTTCTTTATAAGTTAGTTTCATAGGAATGATTCTCAAAGAAATTCAAGATTCAAACAAATAAACAAATAATACATCCCCAAACCAGAAAACATAAAGGCTAACTTCTGTAATGAATGGTGTTTGTGGTATACATACACACTGGAAATAAAAGACACTGCCACACTTACATTCTTGATTTAATAAACTGTGGCTCTAAATAACTATAGAAAATACATTGTAATAAGAAAAAACCATGTATAAAAATGCAATAAAAAATGAGGTCTTGGATGCAGTATATTAAAAATTGTAAGCTGAGAAACATGGTTTGATAAAATTTCATCTCTCATAAATATATGATTAAAATAAAATTTAGAAAAGCCTTCTATTTTATCCTACAAATAAACCAAAATATCAGTAGCAGGGACTTTTTTTAATACTCAAAACCATTAATTAGGAGACTAGAAAGATCTAAAACGCTAAGTAGCTAAAGCATACTAAAATAAGAATTCATACATCTTAATGAAAAGAACCATAGGATTTCATATGTGAAATGATAACTTCAATGTCTATATTATACATTAAGGACTTGTTTACTGTTAAAGACTAATCATAGATAATGAAGATAGAAATGGTTAATCCTACAATTTAAAAAATAGGCAGATGGAAACCTCTATTTCCTTAGCTTGGTCTTTTCAGAGATAATGGCTCTATCTTCTTCCAGAACAGCTTAAGCATAACATCTAGATGCAAGGCCAATCAGGTTCCCCAACCAAACTACTCATTGCTTTTCTAGTTTTGGAAAAATGATAAAGAGCTATATCAGTTTCTTGTGACTGCTATAACAAATTACCACAAATTGGGCATCTAAGTTCACAGACATTCTCTCATAGTATGTTGAATTCAAGGTGGCAGCAGACCAAATATTAGAACAAGAGATGCCTCTAGTGTTCTTATCATTTAGAAAATTATAAGGGTGCTAGGGGTTCTGTGCCAGAAATTGGGGCAGAGACAAATATATATATATATATATATTTTTTTTTTTTCTATTATTTCACGTACACCAAAGCAAGTTTCAAGCCTAAAGTAGGCTGACCATATTTCCTTGAGACAAAAATGGGATATTGGGATGACAAAAATGGGATGAAGTTATGTAATATTTCATATTCATGAAAAAGTAAGATGATAACAAAAGTTGTATTATATGAACTTATTGAGCTAGCAATTGTTCTTCAGTAATAGAACTCATACAAAAAGTAGGTAGATGTATTTCACCACAATCATACTATGTATTTCACCTGAATCATATTATGAATATTTCTCTGATGAAGTAATCCTATGCAGCAAATTTTGGTCTTTCTGAATACACCAAAGAGAAAAAAAAAAAAAGAAAACGGAATGAACACCCTGACTGCTATCACAAGCTGGTATATCTAATGTTCCACTGGAGAGTTCTGCTGTAATAAAAAATAGCTAACAGCCTGTTGAACAGAAATTGAGCCTGAAAGTCTGAATCAACCTGGATGTAGGGCAGAAAGAATCTCTATGTGTGGAATGATGGTAGAAATAACAGTAAGACTCACAGTCACTGCATCCCACACTCCTAACCTGATGAAAGCAAACAGCCAGGTGAGCCTGTTTAGTAGTTCATGTGCACGGGGACCCTCCTGGTTCCCACATGCTGCGTGGGGCTTAGCAACCACTTCTTAACTGCCACTGCAGACAAGCAAAGGGGTGGCATCTGTCACTAGCTCAAGCAGTCTGGACTTGACTGGATAAAGTAAATGGAACGTCCTCTTTCATTACACTGGTAGTTTTACTGCATGTATGGATTAACATAGAGCTTTATGATAAATAAATAACCCATGTTCAGCTTTTTACAAAAAATTAAAAACGGGACAAAATTGACATTTATGTTAAAATGTTAGGATAGTTGGGAAATATGTAAAAAAAAACAAACCAAAAAACGGTACCGTCTTGTTTGAAATGGTACATGTGGTCAGCCTAGTGTAAAGACATTTTACTGGAAGAATTCCCTCTTTTCCTGGGGAAGTCAATCTTTTTCTATTGCTATTAAGGACTTCAACTAATTAATTGGATGAGGCCCACCCACATTATGGAGGGTAATCTGTTTTACTCAAAGGCAGCTGATTTGAATATTGATCTCTGAAAAATACCTTCCCAGAACATCTAGGATAATGTCTGGCCAAATGCTAAATTGACACTTAAAATGGACCATCACAGTGATCTTTGCTTCAGAGCTCCTGGTTGGGTTGGCTGAGATTGTTGCATCTGCTTTGCAATCCGAGAGTCTTACAGTTCGGATTTTTCCTCCCCTGCCCCCGGCCTTTCTTTTCACAGACGTCAGATCAGAATCATGGTCCAAAAACTCTTCCTGCTCACTCCTGTTTCCTTCCCCTGTATCTTTCCAAGGTGGTGCACCGTCTCTCCCCGACCTGTCACACTCCTAACTCTGCCTCACTGCGCTTCTTGAAGGACCTACACACCATCAGGGAACAATTTTCTAATAAACACTTGAAGGCCTCCTCTTTTTTTTTTTTTTAAACCCTTCACTCCCCTTATTGGCTCCTGCTTGTGGAAGAAAATTGCTCTGACATTTTCTGGGGCCATTTTTTTAATTTGCGCCTAAGGTCATTTTATGTCACAGATCAGTGCTAAGAGGTTTTTTGTGTTCTGTTTTCTGGATTCGTACCACTGGCAATTAAAAGGGTCAAGGCGCGTCCCCTGTGAGAAGTTGGGGTGAAGCTCGGCTGTTCTTTCTGCTTGCTCTCCTCCCAGTTGTGTCCAATGCCCCAGTCACAAGCAAGGGAGCCTGGTTGTTGTGGGGGCGAGAGGCTTTCCTTCTCACTGATGTGGCAATATCCGGACTTTGGCTTTGTGAGGAAAGGAAGGATGAAACAGGAAAAATGACAGAACTGGGGCAGAGGAAGGGAGAGGCCTCTCTTAGGTCTCCTTTACAAAGCCACAGACCTGGCTTGAGTTTTTAGCAGAATGATCCGACAAGTTGGAGGGGGCTTGCTCACCCAGACACTAAACATCCTAAAAATGCTTTTATAATGACATGTGTTCTCATCTGACTATTTGTATAATATGGATTTTCCCTCCATGAGATGATTTGGTAGAAGGTTTTGAACTCCTAATGATGTTGAGAAAGTCACTCTTATCCTTCATTTATCATCCCATCTGGCACTGGGAATATGAAGTGGAATAAGACAGCCTTTGTCCTTAAGACGTTGTTGATTTTGTGAGGAGAAAGCCAGGTCAGCAAACACTAAGAGAGATTTGCATACTGTGGGGTTGGGGCTTCTGGCTCCATCTGGGTGGTGAAAGTGGATGAGTGAGTGCCCAAGAGATGTCCCTTAGGTTGGACCTAGAAAACAGAATTAGGAGTCTGCAAGGTAAATGGGGGTCAGGGAAACATTCCAGGCAAAGGGAAGCCTCACAAATCACCTAATATGATTGCATCCCCCACTTTGTTTTTGCTTTTACAGAGGCTAGTTGATAGCAATAGTATGTGAAATTTAAAGTTCTATTCTTGTATATTTAACTGCTAGAACTTGTGTAGGAATTACATCCTCCATTGTTTCACTGATCATTTCATCGCTGAGAACATTATTAATGTTTTTTGTTTTTTTAAGAAAACGAAATTTCTTACAAGAATGACTTTCACCCAAGAAACTGCCAACAGGAAAAGGAATGAGAATAGCGTGAACCAGGGAGGGAGTTATCAGAGGAAGCTAATTAAATGAACTTCATAGTGTGCACATGATTTCAGAACAGAAAGCAAACACACGAAGACCTCAGATGCATACTAGAATGTTAAATAGTATTTAGAAAAAAGTCTCATATTGAAAGTTGAACTTTTATATTTTACATGCCTCAGGGAACCTGAGGAGCACATGCTCTAAAAAGAAAAACTGATTGCTACCTAGCATGCCACATCCATTTACCCTGCCAGTCTCCGAACTTCAGCCCCTTCCTTCTTTCATTTATTCATTCAACAAGCATTTATCTAACACTAACAATGTGCCAGTCACAGTCTGTAGCCCAAGGTGAGAAAGGGAGAAATAAAGGAATGAATGAGGGAAAATGAAGAGGGATAGATGTTCTACTTATGCAAATGACTGAACCTGAAGTACTACAGAGATCCATAGAAAATCTGGTCTTTGGCCTGATGGGCCCATTGTCTTCTGTGCATGAGTCTCTTCTTATACATTGAGCCTATTGTACTACGTGGTTAACGATGTAGAAGTTTCTAGTTTGAGTTCATTTCAACTATATGATCACTTATGCAGCCTGCTTCCATATATTTGGAACAATCTACCCTTGGAAACACTTTGATCTAAACTTGTGTATGGTAATTATCATCATCATCATCATCGTTATTAAATAAGTTAACTGTACGGAAAAATTTTGCTGGGGCACACACACACACACACAAAGCCAAACTTCATGCAATGTTCTATTAACATTGTTAGTGTGGATAATTGGTTTTGGTCTTAAAACATGTTTTTCAAGACTGAAGTGCCCTGTGACTTCTAAAAGCCAAGTGTCCCTAAGAGCTTGGCGAGCACATGGAGGGGCTGAAGAGTGGTGTGCCTGTAGAGAGGACAGAAGAGCCCCGCCCTTTCCCATACACCTTGCCCTGTGTACCCCTTCATCTGTCTGTGCATCAGTATCCTTCATTATATTCTTCATGACAGATCAGTAAATGTGTTTCCCTGAGTTCTGTGAGCCATTCTAGTAAATTATCAAACCCAAGGAGAGGTTGTGGGGATGCCAATGGGTAGCTGATTGGACAAAAGTGCAGATGACAACCTGGGACTTGCGATGGCCATCTGAAGCAGGGGCAGTTAAGGGATTGAGGTCTTAACTTGTGGAACCTGCGCTAACTCCAGGTAGACAGTGTCAGAACTTAATTGAATTATAGGACACCCAGCTGGTGTTGCAGAGAATTGCCTGATGTGTGGGCTTTCCACAGGTAATTGGAAAACCCACACATCTATTGTCAGGAGTATTCCGAGTGTGTGAGTAAAGAAAAACCCTGGAGTATTTTTCCTAGATAGACGTCGTGTCCAGGAAGAGGGAATTACACAAGATCTCAGTACCTGAAGGCAGGGGTCACTGGGGTCATTTTAGAGGATTCCTGCCATACCTGGTAACAAAAGTCAGCTTTACCATGCAAGTTTGCACATGGTAAGGCAAGGCTGCACACTCTCATGAATGGGATAATGGTTTTCAAATTAGGTTTTATGTTCCAACAGCACTGATAAACATTTCTGCTGGAGCCCTAACCTGGGAGATAGGGGATTCATTTTTTGAGAAATGGAATAGTGGATCACACTATTTTTACATGTTTGTCCCCCGCTCCCTCCTTTGTCATGCTTTGTCATCTCACTCACTGTAGGCTTGGCCATGTGACTTGCTGTGACCAGTGAGACATGAGATGAAGGAACACTGCCTGTTCTGAACAGAAGCTTTAAGAGACGTTGTGTGTTTCCACTTACCCTCTCGTACTTCTGCCTGTCAGAATGAAAAAAAAAAACCAAACAAACAAACCCAAAAAAACTCAACCCAACAGAATGAGAGACAAAGACACAGACCTCAACCAGCATCAGGCCTCAGCCAGCTGAGCCACAGTCAACCTGCAGGCCTGGAAGTGAGCAGATGTTAGGGTGCGCCTTAAGAGTTTGTGGGTATGTTACTGCTGCAGCAAAAGTCGACTGATGCAAATGGGGACAGCGGGGATAGAGCGAACGTTCCAGAGACTATCTATTTCTGTCAGTACTCTGTTCTCCAGTCCCACTGAGACTGACTGAAATGCAATCCCCACAGGTAATTGTATTGGAGGATTCTGCGTTTGAAAAGCATTTAGTCCCCAAGGCCTGCTCAATACTGTCAGTAAAGTTTTTAGCAAAAAATGATATATATATTTTTAAAACCGCTGATGTCAAGCTATTGTGTTTAAAACTTGACAAATGTTCCGTTTTCTAAAATTTCAGATATCACATTTTACCTCTGTCAAAAACTTTTCAGTTTAGTTCACTTAGTAATCGAGAGTTGCCGTTGAATCCAAATAGTGAAAAAAGAAACTTTTAAGATGAAATAATGAGCTATTATTAAGTCAGCAGAATAACTGTTTAAATAGTTATGCAATTGTGCTATATCACTGAACACAGAGGAAAAATTCTGAAAGGAATTTGGTAAACAATATATTGCCTTTAAATATCTCTGGGGACACCTATTTAATCAAGCAATTATATTTCTTATCTGGAAAAGGAACATTGAACAACGTAGGAGACACTTACTATAGAAGTTAATTTTTAAAAAATTTGTTTCATTTATTTGTTCTTTAATCCTTTGCTTGCACATTCTAAGAAAAGCCAAGGATTGCAAAATTACTTAATACTATCAGGATCAGAAATCATCCTAAATATAGCATTTGGGTCATTCAGGTATACCGTATGTGTGAGTGTGTGTGTGTGTTCTAAACCTGCATAACTGGAGTGATTGCTAGTTCTTCTGAAATGTATTTATTGATAGCTCAGCCTTCTTTTCTGTGACCTAATACTCTAATTGTTATATGATATACAAATTAGGAACAGAAAAAGGTGAAACATTCCAATTTACATTAGGAAAAAACACATTCAAATTGTAAAGAAAAGCTGTGGTTAGCTTGTCAATGAATCAGTGTAATCAATTGCCACCTAATTTTCTGTCATGCTTTGTGAATCACCCCTCCCAATTCAATGACCCTTCTGTAAACCTTTCTTCTTTAATTTTAGTATAAAGAGAATAATTTGGATCAAATACAATTAATTTAATCTTCCATTCCTTTCTCTGACCTTCTCCTCTTCTTTTCATTGTCTGTTTGTCCCACCGTTGTCATCCTGGTTCCAACCTGGTCCTGGCCTACCGCATAGATTCCTACCCAGCCTTCCTATTCTAGGCCTGTTTCCCTTCAGGTCATCTGACCCCCTAGTGAGGTACCTCCCTCACCCCAAGAACTTGAAAATGAGCACATGAACACTGCATGAGTAAGAGCAGAGACAGACACATGAGTTAGAAGCAGGATTGCTTCAAAACCTGCAAGAAACCTCTCTTCCAGAGCCTCTCAGAATAAATGACCATATCCACACACATCCAAACATAAACTAATACAATTAGAATATTAATTTACAAATCCAAAGAGAGAGTGTGTGTGGAACCAGATTGTGTCAAATTGACCAGGTTAGTTATCTCTGGAGGCATCAAAGGGAGGTTCCAGAGGCTATTGGAGAAGTGCTCTTCCAAGGCTCATGGTTGGACCAATCTAAAATTTGACAGTTCTGGGAAGCTCTTGGACACTACCACTGTCATACCAATGCCTGGGCTCCACCCACAGAGATTCTGATTCAGTTACCCCGGGGTGGTGGCCAGGTTTGGTATTTTTAAAGAGCTTTATTAAAATATTGTTGACATATAAAAATTGTATATATTTAAGGTGTATAATCTGATGTTTTGATCTATGTATACATTGTGAAAAGATCACCACAATTGAGCTAATTAATATATCCACCACTTCTACATGGTTACCATTGTGTGTGGGGGTGTGGGGTTTGGGGGGTAGCCTTGGTACCTTTTATTTTTTTATTTTATTTTATTATTTTTTTTTTTTGGTACCTTTTAAATGAATGTTCTCCAGATGCTAATCAACGCTTGAAAACCCCTGCTAAAGTCTAAATTCCAATTTTAAGACAGGTGTAGCAAGCTATCGGGTTCATGTCTGCCATTAGCCCCAAGCTGGGGAAGAATTCATCCTGATTCCACGTTTATTGAGCAATCCCCTGATTGCCTGGAGTTCAGCTATTTGAAGAATTCACACTCATCAGGCGAACGACTCTTCAAGTCCATGTGATGGTTCTCTTGCGCGTTGTAAAAGAGCCTGTCATGATTTTCCTTTGTCATGAAAAGAAAGCGTTGTTTATTAACAGGAGAATTTCCCGTCTGTGTGATGGTTACATTGCTCACAGTAAACAAATGGATTGGAGTTTCTGTGTTGATTCTAGTATCCTGTGGATTTTAATTACCATGGTTTTGTCTCACCCCTTAGTGGAAACAAAGTCCTTGCCGGGAGCCTTACCTTCAGTGAAGAAGGTCAGGTTTAGCAGCCTTTCCTACAGACCCTGATGCCCTTTCACCTGCTCCCAGTATCACCCTGCAGCTAAATGACCACCGCAGTTTGGGCTGTGATACAATTCTGCTTAAAAACCTGCCAGGACATCCCAATCTACTTTTCTTCTCTGTGAACCCAACCCTCTAGGCAAACTGAATCATATAAGCTCCACATTTTTCTACCTATTAACTGCAAGCTCAGACCGCTTCCTTCATCTGGCACACTCTCAGTTCCACCCTCTTACATGTCCTTACCATCTTACCGGGTTAATTCAATGTACTTGTTAATGTGACAGCAGTCATGCTGTCTTCCCCATCACCCAAGCCACATGCAAACTATTCCTTCTAGACATGCCTTTACTGGTACCACTCCAATGTGTTTTTCTCAGTCTGGAACTCTCTTCTTGCCCTTCCCACCAGCTAGTTCCCCTTCATATTTTATTCAGGTCTGAACTTAAATCTTTTTCTTAGGGAGGCTTTTTCTGACTCCTAAGCCTCAGTGAAACTCTCAACACATGTTGCCACAATGTTCTCTGTTGCAACAATCACCCCATTGCAATTTCTTGTTCAGTCTGCAATCTCTGCTCGTCTGTGAGTTCCATGAACATAAGGATAAGTCTATTTTACTAATTGATAAATATTAAGTGTTTAGCACAGTGCTGGAACATAATAGATACTAAATATATATTTACCAAATGTATGTTGAATGAATTCAGTTTCAATTCAACAAATTTTACTAAGCATCTACAACATTCCAGACAGTATTCTAGGTGCTTAAAGTACCATATTTTTCTTTGTGTAAGATGATACTTTTGTCTAAAATTGTTAGACCAAAAATTGAGGCTCATCTTATACATGGGAATAACTGTTTGAGGGGTTCCTTAATGTTGCATTAGAAAAGTAGGACTCATCTTATACATGGGGGCAGATTATACATGGAAAAATACAGTTTATCAGTGAATAAAGAAGATAAAGATCCCCTCCCTCAGAGCTCAGGTTCTGTAAAGGAGAAACAGACATTAAACCTGATAAATAAGGAAATTAAACAGTATGTTAGAAAATGCTAAGTGTTATAGGAAAATGACGAGGTAAAGGAAAAGGAAAAGGAAAAAGTAATGTATGAAAAAAAATGTGGGTATGCAGTTTACAGCATTGCATGAGCTGGGTGGGTTGGGCCCCAATGCAGTGGTGGCATTTGAGCAAAGACTTGAGGGAGCTGAGGGACTTAGTCACGCAGACATCTAGAGGGAAGAGTGTTTAGGAGAGATGACCAGCCAGTGCGAAGGCCCTGAGAATTCCTGGTGTGTTGGGGGAAACCACAGGAGACAGTGTGTCTAGAACAAGTGAGCAAGGAGGGATCCTTCTAGCCATTTGTAAAGACTTTGGCTTTTATGCTGAGTGAAAAGGGAAGCTATTGAGGGTTTTGAACATGATCTTATTGATCTGACTTCAGTTTTACAAGAATTATTCTGGCAGGTAGGTTAATAACTTACTACAGGAGAGGAGGGCAAAGGTCAAAGTAGAGAGACAATTTAAAAGGTAAGAGAACTTGACAGGACCATGTTGCTTGGACCAGAGTGGTAGCTTTGTAGATGATGAGAAATGGTCAAATTGTGGATTTTTAAAAAAGAATTCATAGACAAAGTAGGCAGAAGAGGAATAGTTCATTGAAATATGCTCATGAGAGAGTGGGCATTGTCTGAGAGGGACAACTGTGAGGATGGGCCCTGGTAGCTAGCCTTATATAGGGGGAAAAATCATCAATTGTTGTTACTAGGGAATTGGGGTTGTGGGCTCTACTGATTGGTTGGAGCTAAGGCAGGGAGCAATTGATCATGGCTTCAGGTCCTGGCATTAGTCATGGCATGGTTCAGTACAGTTCCCAGGGGATGTGGTTCATGGGCCGTTCTGCTTTCATGAGCCCAGATCTAAAACACAACTGAGGCCAAGATGTTATCTTTAGTTGACCGAAACTCGGTTTCTATGGTTAATGGACCTGAAGTTTTGTGCCCAGAACTTATTTTGAGGTTGAACTAGAACCTGCTGTCCTAGGTGCTTCATGATTAGATGGAGTAAACATGTAGTATGTGGACAGGCAGGTAGGAAGATCTAAGGGAAAGAAAGCAAGTAAGTTACAGTTCTGTTAGGTTAACAGAAAGCCAGCCTGGGAATAAGGAATATTACCATAGGCTTTAACCCAGGGCATTGGTCTCTGAGAAAACAGTGGTTTGTTGAGCTGTATCTATGAATCCTGAACCTGCCAAGACTTCCTGGTAGTAATTTTCTAACTATGTTAACCCTGAACAGACTCAAAGGTTTTTAAGTCTGAGTAAATGGAATGATAAACTTGGCATAGAGTGAAACTAGGAAAGTTATAGGTTAAGTAGGTATTGGGGGGCTGGGGAGTGGAGATCAGGAATTCAGTTTGGGACAGGTTGAATATAAGATGTTTATTAGACATTCAAGTGGAGGTATCAAGAACTAAGTTGGGTAGACGAAGTTCAAGGTCAGAGAGGAGGTCTAGGTTAAAGATATATAAATTTCGAAATCAAGAATACCACCAGCAAAAAGATGGTATTTAGGGTCATAAGCCTAGATGAGATAATCAAGGACATGAGTGCAGACAGAGAAAAGAAGAAGACCAACAACCAAGTTCTGGGACATACCAACATAAAGACAACTAGGAGAACTGCATGAACTAACAAAGGATTCAAAAAGAGAGAGGAGAGAGAAGATGAAAACCAAGAGAGTTTTCTAGAAGCCAAGGGAAGACAATATTTCAGGGGGAATAATGAACTGTGGCAAATGCTGCTAATAAATCAGATAAAGACTAAAAATTCACCATTGCATTTAGCACTTGCTCATTGGTGACCTTTATGAAAGCAGTTTTGGAGGACTAGTGGGGGGTTAGAATCTCTTTAGTGTGAATTTAAGAGAAGATGAGAGGAGAGGAAATGAAGGATGAATGAATGCATGACCTTTATCTCAGTCTATCTTCTGTTAACATCATTATGTCTTCATCTTATCTCCCCTTCTAGATTACAAGCTCCTTGAAGACAGGAAGAAGCTGTCTTTGCATAGCTGCCATGGAAACTGGCACAGGGTCAGCATACAGCAGGCACTCAATAATTGTTGGTAGCCTGGCTGGTGATTGAACATTAAGGGTGAAATTATCTTTATTTTGTATAGTCTTTATCCTTTTTGTCTTCCTGTTTCCTTTATAATTCTTCCTTCCTTCCCCTCCCCATCCAGACAGATTCCCAGTGTCCTCGTGCTCCCTTCTAACTGCCCAGCTTTTCCCATCCTCCCTTTAGCCCCTCACCTGCTTCCCAATGTGCCCACATTGAGCTTATTCCTCTGAAGGCAGTGGGGGTAGGAACAGGATAGCTAACCTATTACCAGAAGTCTAGCTCAGGAATCTAGCATTTCTTAGGGGATTTTAACAGGTAAACTCTGTGTTAAAAAGGTATTCTAATGCTGGATGGTAGTAAAGGCCATTAGGAGCCAGATCTCATAATAAAAATAATTTTTTAAAACTTGCAATATGAAGGTTTTTTTTCTTCTTCACTTAATCTGAAATATACATATTCAACAGGAATATTAATCATCTGTTTCTAATAGAATAAGAAAACAAGCCAAAATAAATCAAAGCTCCACAGAGCTATTCATAATTGCCTTTTCATAGAATTAGCTTTTAAAGTTGTAAAATAGAATTGAATTTTTTTCAAATGAGGCATGGACTTATCTGTCTAATGATTTAATGCACTTTCTTCAAATTAGTTATTGTGATGGGTTGATTTTAGGCTGCCCTCTAGTCTTCAGTTAATTCTGAAATATAGAATTTGGATTGTTGGATTTCATTTATTTTAATGATACTTATATATGTTAGCCAATGTGGTTCATAACTACAATAAAAAACAACAATAAGAAATTACATTTAAAGCAAAGGCCAGATAATGTCGCTTGAAGAATTAGCAGCCACTGTTGCCCATTAGGGTTGATAGGCTAAAACAAATGGTAAGTTTCCTCATTCCTTTTCTAACCTCTCCTTTGCAATTAGGAAATACCATTCAACTATGAGCCTCAAATATTTATACAAATATATTTTGACTAATTGAATTCTCAACAGATAGGAGCTACATGCTATTGAAAATGAAAACATTAAGGTACAAAGAAGGAAACAGACTTAGTTCAAGTTATTTGACAACCAATGTGAAAATGAGCTCAAGCAACAGAATTATCCAGGCGTGAAGCCTGAAAGCAGCTTGATAAATACCTTCCACCAGGTTGAAGGTAGGAATTCAATAAACCAAATTATTCCCAGAGGGAAAAAGCGCACAGGAAGGGTAATGAGTACATTTCTGCCATCTGGGTATCTTATTTTTCCAGGCAATTAGCACAAAGTGACCACATGATTTTTCCCTTGGTTTATAAAGACTGCCTGGAAGCCAAAGAGCAGCATCTGGGGTGAAGACAGGTCTCAGTAAGGGGAAAGGAGCTGAGTGTAATCTATAAACAATATGGTCACCAAAGAACATAAGTGTATACATGATAAATTCATTAACATTTTAGTTAAAGAAAAACAGAAAAAAATAAAGAAGTGATTCATAGCAACTGAGTTTATTCCAGAAATAAAAGGATTATCAGCTCAGCAAAGTGTAGCAGTCATGGTTCAGCTTATCCCTGAAATTCCATGTGGTCTAGGTGAGGCTGTACCAGCTGTAGCAATTCAGGCTTGCTCTTGTATTATTCAGGCAATTTTGCAATAAGATACAGAGTTAAAATGAGCTAGCCTTTTCCATTTCTCTTTGCAGCCCGTCCCCCAACAATCAAGCTATCAGAACAACAAAATAAAACCAAAACAGTCTCTCAGAACATTTTTATGAGTTTCTTCTCTATCATTATTCTCTTTTGGCTGAGCAATCTTTTTTGACAACAGAGTATTTATCTTCTTTGTGATGCCTGGATTTATGGTTTTCTGCCATCTACTGTAGTAAAAATTTAGCTGGATAAAAGGTAAAGAGAAAGTCCATTTTGAAAGTCAATTTGTAATATTTGCATTTTCAACTATTTTTTCTCTTCCCCCAATTCATTTCATTTGTATTTAAAAGATTAACTAATAAAATACTGAAGCTTAGAAATGAGAATAAAGAATAACATGTGAAGATTGCAAAGAGTTATTTTTATAGTTATAAGCTTAGAAACACTATATAAAATAGTAAAGCAAATTTTGACAATTTTGCATGCATACAAATAATATTTTCACACAAAAAACAAAAAAGGAATTACAGTTTCATTTTATAGCAAACTCCTGGAGGAAAATCCCATCTCTGTGATATCATCAGATCTATTATTGCTTTTATCATAATATAAAGACCTTTTTTAATATACTTTTAAAAATCCTCAATGTTAGTCAAAATAAACCATAATTTCATAAGCCAAAATAAATCATAGAAGACTGAATAAAGAAGAAAAGAACACTGAGACTTAAAAAGGTAAATGAGCCAATGCCATTAATAGTCAAATTCTCATGAGAAGAAATTCATGGAAGCAATAAACATTGGAAAAAATGTCAACTTCATTAGTAAAGAAATGCAAATCAATTGATAAGATGTACTCCCCTTCACCCACTAGAAAAATTATAATTATATACATTGTTTGTGAGGGTACAAATAGAGGGCACTATAGTACAGTCTAGTCACTGTATAAATTGCTTTGATATTTTTGGTCCCTATGTTGGGTTCAAAATGTTGGGTCCACTATACATCAAGAGGTATAAAAATGTCTTAAGTTTCTGTTTTCTACTAAGATGGCAGACCATCCTGGGTTGCAAGCTTTACCCTCAAAAGCAACTCTGGAGTTAACTGTAGAAGTGATAGTGGAGTTTGGATGCCAGGAAACAACACCATAACAATAATAATAATAATAATAGAAAAATCCACTGAGGATCCTTGTCTCAGTCAATTATTACACTGAGAGTTGCAAAATGTTGATTTCCTCCTTCGATCATTTCATCGACATTTATGAGCTACATATTTTTTATAAAGAAGAGCTTTCCTTTATTCTTTTTAAATATAACTGGACTTTTGGAGGTTATAATCAATTGTTATTATTATTTTTTTTACTGCTCAGATTGTTCCAAATTTAACCAGCGAAAGTCCTGATAAAGTCGTCTTTGGTTTTCTCTGCCCCTGATCTGGATCAGCCATTTTCTAAGATAGGCTTTTTGTTTTATTTTTTTTAAGTGGGGAATGTATTTAGAATCTTGTCTAGGCACAGATGAATTCTTAATTTCAGCCACTGCGGTCAGTTTTTTGCAAGAAACTTTTTGGAGTAGTCACACCCTTTATGAACGCTGCTCCAATCACATTGTGTACAATGCTGGTCCTCGAAGGTGTAAGGCTGGCCTGCGAACCAGATATCTTTCTGGAGCTTCAGAAAGCTGGATGAAACTGAGAAGAGGTGATTAGAGCAGAATCTACCATCTTAGTTTCAACCTCAGTGCCCTAAAACAAAAATGACTTTAGGAAGAAAGATGGGGTTTTCTCCCCTGACTTTTGTACCTTATCTGGGCCAATAAATAGACAGACGTAGTCCAAAGCTAAAACTTCTTCCACATGTCTTCTTTATTTCCTGATTTACTCCACCTACAGAATTTACTGTATGCTAAGGTGGATTGAGCAAGAAGCTTACTTGTTCAAGGCCTTATTAGTCTCCAGGCCTCAGGCTATACCAGAATAAACTTTCCTCTGGCTTTAACAGGACAATGTGGAATACCCAGTTACTGAATGTAAATGTGTGTGGTTTGTATAAATTCTATGTAGCGTAAATACCAATTTATCTCTCATACCCAATCTAATTTTCTAATTTAAATTTCTTGCTACAGCCATGCTGAGTGGACAGTAGGTGATCCTGTCCACAGTTCACTGGTCTAGGATAGCCACCTCACTGAATTAGATTCCTTTTCTCAAGGATTTGAACCAAGAAACCTAGAGGGAGGCTTCAGTCATTAGTGGTCTAATATGGAGTTGGACCAATGGCCCTGCATCAGGGGAGGAAGTAAACAAAAGATGATTTAGAGACCATGACAGTTGGACTAGAGTATAGAAAGAATCATGAATGAAGGAGAACACTAAGAAATAGAGAGCTTCTGATATTCCAGGCCTGTGTGTCATTGTCTGTCCTTGAAGTGTGTGAAGTTTCTGTATCCTTGAAATTAACTTCTCTCTTTAGTAGAATTAGTTTGTTCTTTGCAACTGACAAATTTTGGCTCTAATACATACTATACTATATAATTACCATCCTTTTTTCCATTCTTTTTTGTTATAGCAAACCACTGTGTTTGGGGTTATTTTTATCTGGATTTATCAGATGAATAGGACATTGTCAAATATTTGCTGAGAAAAAAACTGCTATATAAAATATTAAATGAATACATCTAGTTCTTTTGTAAGAGCAATCAAATTTTTGTGAATTTGTGCCTCTCTCTCTGGTTAAGACTTGAATCAATCAATTACAGTTGTCCCTTGAACAACATGGGTTTGAACTGTGTGGGTCCACTTCTAAGTGGATGTTTTTCATAGATGACATAAAATTACGGTATCAGTACTGAAAATGTATTTTCTCTTTGATTTTCTTAATAACATTTTCTTTTCTCTAGTTTATTATAAGAATAAAGTATATAATACATGTAACATAAAAATATGTGTTAATGGACCATATTACTGGTAAGATTCCAGTCAACAGTAGGTTATTAGTAGTTAGGTTTTTGGAGAGTCAAAAGTTATATGTGGGATTTCCACTGTGTGGAGGTTGGTGGCCCTAACCACAATGTTATTTAAGGGTCAACTGTACAAGTAATCCAACCAATCAGAAGGCAGCCATGCCTTGATCTTTTGTAAGCCTCACACAGGTGTCCAGTCATGCTATCTATCAGAATTTGGGAGCTCAACTGTAGTGAGTGGTACCTATTGTGGAACCAATCAACTCATGAGACTGTAAATGTTTATGATTAATGAGAAATAATAAAATAAGAATACAAAATATGATAAAAATATGAAGAGGGTAAAAATTTTGAATTGAATTAGAAAAGAAAAAAGGAAATAGTAAGTGACTGGCAGAATGCAGTTTGGTGTATGTTTGGTCTTCTCCTGGGCCTGGCCAGCTGCAGAGCTGCCTCCGCTGGCTTCAGGCCAGGCACTAGGAGATTAAGTTCTGCTGTGGAGGCTGCTCGTTGTAGTAGATGCTGCTATTGCCACAACCCCCAGCCTCTTCAGGAGTATCCCCCAACTGCTTTTACTTGTTGGTTGGTAATAGCTCACAGGCATACCCTTTTTTTGAGAACAGCCCTTGGTCAGCAAAAGATATCTCACCTGGAAATCCTTGGGTGGTTGCAACTTCCCCTCCAGGGTAGCCCACAGTTAATATTGACTGATATGTGGGTACAACAGCCTGGGCCCTTGTCTCACGTTAGGATAACTCTGTAGTGTTGGTCTTGTTCCAGAGTTCCCTGTGGGATCAGGCGAGGTCTAGACTTTGATTGAACCCACATGTCTACCTGGCTATTTCCCTGAAGCCATCCTGCTTTCCACATTCCTCTACACATTTCACCTGAGGGCATTCGCAAGGAAAAACCCTTGCACAGTAATTTCCATCTCAGTTCTATATATTTCTAGGGAATCAACTTAAGACAATCATCTAGCATGTAACGTGACTAAGCAAAGATGGTCTTCTACTTAGCTACTGTGTGTAGTAGATTAGCTAGCACATCAGTGAAGAGATAACTATCCAGACTGACCCTTTCATATTCAATTACAGGGACAGCTCGTTTTATTGCACTTCACTTTACTGTACTTACCAATTTTTTGCATTTTTTTAATGAATTGATTGCAAGACCCTCCACCAGCAAAAAGATTACAACTTGCTTTATTGCAATACTTACTTTATTGTCATGGTCTGAAACTATATGAGGCCATATAGTTTTTCTCTGTCAGGATTCCTCTCCTCACATATGTCTATCACCTGGTACCAGAATTGTGTTCAGAGTGGTCTTAGTGTCTTTTTTTAGGAAAATGACTTGATAAGCTGTTTGAGGGTAGAAGGAGAGACCCTGAGGGCTTGACTTTAAAGAGGATGATAAAAACAATGAGATAGATAAATTGGTCTGCATAAGAATAAACACAGATTTTTATAGTGGGTAAATCCAGAAGGATAGAGAATTCAGAGAGGAGAGAGAGAGAGATTTGGTAAAAAGACAGGAAAAGGGAGAAAATTCCCAATAATGGAGTAGCCAAAAGACATTTAAGACTTAGGACATCTAATATGCAATTGTAAGTTGTACTGTTATGAAGTAAACTCCCTACAATCCTAAGTCTCAGGTATACATTTAATTTGTCAGAGCAGCCTTGTGGCTGGTGATGGGGGAAATAAAAAGTCAGGGCAGTAAAAATGCAAACCTGTGTGACCTCATTGCTGACACCCACAGTGGTTAGTAACATGCTTTCAAGGGGGCAATAGGCCAAGTGACCTGGC
The DNA here is from genome assembly GCA_004026885.1 of Lyroderma lyra. Classification (NCBI taxonomy): domain Eukaryota; kingdom Metazoa; phylum Chordata; class Mammalia; order Chiroptera; family Megadermatidae; genus Lyroderma; species Lyroderma lyra. Next base: position 13,039 of record PVJL010009047.1, on the reverse strand, counting down.
AGTAACTAGCAAAGTGAATGATATGGGGACACTGACAGAGACAGAGAGCATCAGCTGTGGCATGAAAGTGACTCAGAACAAGTGTGGGGCAAATGCTCCTTTCTTAAAACAACAACAACAAAACTAGGGGAAAAAAATACAACAGGGAGAGAAGGGCTAGAATCTGGATAATACACACACACACACACACACACACACCAGAACCTAATTATGGTAAACTCAGTTTTTAATGAAATTCTGACAAGTGGAACACAAAGAATTTAAATTTGTGACATGGTTATATAACCTTTATTTGTCTTTTTCTTTTTCCCCCTCAGAATAGACATGAGAGACTATTAGTGCTGTCCTTGGGAAGATGAAGTGCTTTTAGAAAGCATCCCCTAAAATAAACAAAACACAAGCACAATCTGGGAACTAAAAATGGTTTCCTGAGAGGAAAGAGTACCATTCCTTTCTCCTCCTCTATGTCCCACTGATTTTTTCATGTCCCTTCTTAAACACACACTGTCGCAAAGTGTCCCTTGACCTGCTCCAAATCAACGATTTCTTCCTGCTTTGCACTCTCTGCAACTTACAAGCTGAAGACTTCTTAAGTTAATTTTAAATTTTGCCATGTTTCATAGTGTTATATCCAATCAGGACTCATCTTGGGAAATATAAATTAAGACAGAAACATTCACCAGGCAGAATTTACTGGCCACGTGGAATTGTCCACATCAAGACAGGCCATGTGCCAGGCCAAGCCTAATTCAGAGAAAGAATTTCATCATGATTTCAAGCTCCAAAAACACAAGAACAACAGTTAATATTTGTATAGCATTTACTGTGTGCAAATTCTTTGCTCATACTAAGTCATCTCATTGATAGATTAGATAAGTACTGATCTTAATCTCATTTTACTGGTAAAATAACTGAAGAACAGACATGTTAAATAGCTTCTCTAAGGAAATAGCATAGTCAAGATTCAACACATGCAGTTTGCCCTTGACCAGTAAGTCATACTGCCTGGTCTACGAATTCCATGTTGCCCCCCTGCTGAGGATGACAAGCAAGGCCAGGCGCCCCTCACCAAGCAGCCTAGTCGTTTTACTCCCCCACAGACACCCCTTCCATCACTCCCCAGCCCTCCATAACCCCCTCTCCGTCGCAGCAGGACAGCAAGAAACTCTGGTGCCCACACGCAGGGACGACGCAGGAAGCGGTTTCCAGTGTAAGATTACAAGGACCCCGATTTCTTGAGTGGGAAATATTACTGGAGGCAGAACCAACAGGCAGTGGGCAGAGAGGGGGCAGGAAGGAAAGGAGGAAGGGTGGGAAACAGAAGCAAGAGAGGTACCGTATTTTGCCGTGTAAAGGCGCTCCGGTGTGTAATGTGCATCTGCGTTTTGGGCCCAAACTTTCACGGAAAAAAAAAAAAATCTTTCGTTTTAATTTTTTAATTCAAAATTTTATTTATTTATATTTAGGTACTTGTTTTCATATTATAAAGGAATTTTAGCATTTTTTTTAATGAAAAATTGTGGGACATTTATTTTTTATTTATGTTTTATTGTTAGACTTACTGGGGTGACATCTGTTAGCAAGGATTACATAGATTTCAGGCATACAATTCTACAGTGCATTGTCAGCTTGTTGTATAATAAGTTCACCACCTAATGTCACTTCTCTTTCCATCACTGTATATTTAGGTCCCCCTCCCTCCTCTCACATCCCTTAGCATTTATTTTTTAACATATTATGGTACAAGAAATTTTATGTAACACTTTTAACTCATAAGCATAAATAAAAGAATTTAAAAACATTTATATAGATACAGAAGTAGCACTACCCATGTATGATGTGCATCCTTATTTTTCCTTCACAATTTTGGGCAAAAAAAAGTACACATTATACACAGTAATCATTCTTAAGGTGCAGCTATGGCTAATTGCAATAGATGATAATGCTACTAGCATTTTGGACAGGGAAATATCGCCACTTTCTGTGTGACCACAAGGAAACCTCTCCTCCCTACTATGGAGTGGTCATCAACAGCAGGGACCCGCCCTGGGCATGCCTGTAACACCATCCCTGAGTACTTTGCTCCCTCATTCAAATATAGTCTGAAATTTCTTTGTTCTTTGGTGTAGTTGCTCTCCTTCTGGGCCTGCATTTGGGGTGTTTATTCTCTTTCTCTCTTTTAATACATCCTTTGCTTCGGCTTGCTTGGCTTTGTTCACGTGGCTTAAGTTTTACATCCTGGGATGTCTTCCTGGAGTGATACAGGAAGCTCTTTGGCACCCCGCAGCATTTCCACCCAACACTGTAAGCACTGACACGACAAAGCGACGAGGGTAGGTAAAAGGAAACAAGACCAGGAATTGGACTTTCTTTCCCTCTGTCCGGGGACATCGCTGACTCTGTAAATCCTTGAGCTCGTGGGATTCTCCACGCTAACACCACCAACAAAAAACTGTAAGTCATAAATACTAAAGGCTCCAGGTAGGCCTCTGCTATGTATCTTGTTGCCCCACAACAACCTTTGGAGGTCATAAAGTTTATCAGCTAGGTGCTGGAGCGAATCCCAGGCCCCAAACTGTGTGTGTTAAGGTAGTTATTCTAGCCCAGTTAGGACAAAGGGTGAGGCAGATACATGCCCACTCATTCATTGTCCCTGGAAGAGCTCCTTTAGCAACAAATGGGGACCGGGGCAAATGTGAGATTTATCAAATATTCTATTTTAATTTTTTATGTCTCTATGATGAATAAAATTGATCTGTGTGTCGAATATATAATGATTTGTACGTCTCTCATTTTCCTTACTGGATTGAACACTTAAGTCAAGACAGAATCTTGGGGATCCCTGGTGGTGTAGTGACTAGGCTTCGGCGCTCTCAACGCCGCCTCCTGGGCTCGATTTCCAGCCAGGGAACCACCCCCCACCCCCCAAAAAAGACTGAATCTTTGTGTGCCCCGCATTACCTTACCCAATACCTGTACCATAAAGATACACTGACCTGGACTAAGTATGTTAGGTGTGTGTTGAAGCTGTCAAAGTTTGAGCAGGAAGTAGAGGAATCGACAAGAAAAAGAATCAAATGAGAAATAGAAGAAATTTAAAGAAAGGATTCTACGAAGTTGTGGGGAGGGGAAGGTGGGGAAGCACATCGGGGCTCGAAAGAGCGGGAAGCTCTCACCTCCAGTGGGTCTGCGGGGACAGGGACAGGGTGTGGCTGCTGGAACCTGGCAAGGCCTGAAGCTGTGAGAAAGACTGCCTAGCACGAGCTGTGCACTTGGGTGGGGGAGCACAGCCACTGCCACGCTGCGACCTAGCGGAGACAGAGACAGAGAGAGGGGACAGAGACGCAGCTGATGGAGCAAATACCTGGACCTCTTTCTCGCCTCAGTCTCCGGGAAGGGCCTCCCAATGGCTGAGCTGACTGGAGGCCGACAGACAGAGAGTAATCTGGCTGTGCAAATGGACAACATGTGGCAGACAGACATAGCTAGGCTCATTCATTCATTCATTCATTCAATCAACACCTATTGATTACTCAGTATGTGAAAAGCTCTGCATGTAGTAACGTGAAAGCAATATGAAAATGCACAATTCCTATGGGAAGTGGTTATTTAGATCTTGGAAATGATAGACGATGGACTGCAGCAAAAAAGTCTTTTCTTTTTATTTTGTTAATGCAGAAGGGCCCGAGGCGGGTGGAGGGTCATGCCGGAGGAGCAAAGAGGACACGGCTACGGGCATGGGGCTGCCTCCGCCCCACTCCCTCCCTCCTTCCTCTGTTTCTGGGAGCCCCACAAACACAAGCCAAGCTTTGAGTTTTCTGAGTGTTCCCAGTAGTATATGAAAATGGTTAAAGTGGGCTTGACATGGACCGTGACAATTAGCTCTTCTGTCCTTTTCAACGTCACTCCTTCCTAGAAGAAGTCTGTTTAATTCTGGTGATAATCTCCATATCTCTAAAAATATGCTTAAACACAAAAGTTTGATTGATTAACTGTAGATTCTATTGACTTACTTCAGGAAAATAGCCCCAGAGAAAAGACCTCCATTTAACCTCCATTGGTCCCCATGGTCTACCTGGTCACCCAGAGTGAAGGTCACCAGCTGGGAAGCTCCACCCACCTCTGCAGAGCCTCCAGCTCCTCAGCATCTTACACATATTGAAAAATTCAATTTATTTTTTGAAAGTAATACATGAATAGATTTTTTAATCTATTAGTATTACAGAACTTACAATGAAAAAAATAGACCCTATTTTCTATCCTTATTTCATTTTACAGAGGTTCTATTGTCAAATCTTTTAGCTCTTTTTTCTGGTATTTATTGCTATATTTCTAAATATATAATAGCAACATTTTTCCTGATACATACTCATACATCAACAATATTCACGGTAGTTATATGTAGATAAAATCATGCTTCCAAAACCATTTATCTTGGCTTTTTTAGAGTCTTTATTTCTCTACATTTCTGGATAACGTTCCCAAATGATTACTACCTTAAAGATTAACTATTTGAAATAAGACATAAAGAATGTATCTTAATGTCCACAAGTATTTAAGAGATATGTTCTTGAGGTATGCATAAACTACGTTAACAAGTTAATTTTAAGATCATTTACAGTAACTTTTAAAAACTCATTAAAAAAGTACTGTGTATGAACCTTTTGTCAAAAATTACTTTGTTTTCAGATATCTGTTCATTAGTATTTTATGTCTTATTCAATCTCCTCCAATGTCATATTTACTCTAAATGTACCCTTATATTCAATTTATGACCTATTGTGACATGAAGATAATTTCTTTCTCTGTTTTCTTGTCCTGCATTTTGTAATGATTTTTCCTGTTAAGTGAATTACTCAGTCTTTGCCCCAATGGTCTCATTTGGATCAGAAATATCTACATACTGGAGCTGCCCAGAAAGTATCCAGCTATGCAATATGAAAAATAGAGGCATTTATGGCTGTTTTTTTCCCAGACAGCCCTCGTATGCTGGATCTGTATGCTTTGTTCAACAAATTTGTAAGAAGATTATTATGTTCCAAAGTTGTTTTTCAAAGAATAAATTCAGTTCCTTTTCTGAATAACATCTTTTCCTGTCATTATAAAAATCTTTCTGAAACCATTCTTTCTACTAAATGATTTGGTATAGTGCCTATTTTGAGCATATGAGCAAGCAAAATTATTTCTAAATCAGAGCAAAGTGTTAAGTTACAGCTGAAAATTCAATTCAATTCTGTAAGCCTTTATTAGAAACGATGTGGATGTCCTCATCACAAAATACGGTGATGGGATATCAGACACAGCATCTTGATTCAGAAGTTTATGGTGTTTAGAGTGACGAATGCATGAAAGAAGTAAAATCTGAGATGTGTGGAGCCTGAGAGCCAAGATGAGTATGCAGGCAAGCCATTATAGTGTCTAAAAAATGGAGACATCAGTGTGGACTGAGGTAGTTGATGGAAGGTTTTATGCAGTTGTTGAGATCAGAGAGCCTTGAAAAAAGGGTAATTGAGCAGGGAATAGGCAGGGTAGGATAATGGAGAACAAGAGACACTGCTGTGGCAGAAGTGACCATTGGTATTTGGGAGTTATTGAAGACTTCATTGCATTGAGAGCTAGCCAGAACCAGTTGGGCAGGAAGAGCTTTCCTGCCGTATTGCAGAATAGGACATTGCGATGATTTTCATTGTAACAATGTCTTCCTATAGAATGTGCTGAGGGACACTCAAGTCTCCATTTATGCAAAGTAGACCTTAGGGAAAATGTTGCATTGATACCATGCACCAACAGAAAGAACGCTCAAAGTGAGCACAAGCCACGCACGGGCCAGCTGAGAACGCACGGGACTCTCTCTCTGGATTTTCACGGCACCAGTGCAGTTTACTTCAGGGTTGTTTGCATCTTTCAACCTCTCCTTCCTCCCTTCTCACCACATTTCCCTCCTTTTCTCTTTTGTATTCCAATCATACCTGGAAGGTTCTGAAAAAGCTAGAACTGTACTCGGAGAGCCACTTGGACCCAACTTGTGACCAGTCATGCCCGGTTCATGAGATTCCGTGTTTCTGGTGAGGCAGCAGGTGCTAATACGGAGACAGCATAAATGCATCTTAAAGCGTTGTCAACTGGCAAAATTGAAGTTGCTAAGACAATATCATGTCAAAATAAACACCACGGAAGTGGGGATTCTTTCTAATTTCTTACGAGGGAACTGAAATAGATCAATTCTCTGAACAGCAGTTTATGAAAAGATCAGTTTGCTGAAAAACCAGTTTGCTGAGAACCAGTTCAACCAAATCGTGACTTAGGGACTCGCGATTAGCTGATTGGGTAATTCATCAAAAGACCTATTTGCTGAATTATCAATACACTAAAAACTTCATTCCATTAACTACTACAGCAGAATGGCATATGTAGTCATTCTGTCCCAAAAGTGCAAAGAAAATGTAGCAATTTTATTTTTTCAACAATTAATCCAATCTTCCTCACGAGTACTCCTCCCTACCCCCAAACTCCTGCCCTCTGTGTTAGTGTGGGCCTGGGAAATTTAAATTAAGGATTTATTATTAGATTCTGATTTCAGATGTTTCCTTTTAGTCTATGCCTCTTCAGGAAATGTTTGTTCCTGCACAGTTCTTCACTCTCTACTTTGTCCCTGACGAAGATGGCTTCTGGGTTCATGGCCTTGTGTGTTCTGTGGCAACGGCAGGTGGAAGGGGAGGACGTTCTGATCTGGGAGTGGATCCCTGTGCTTCTGTGGAAAGAATGTCACCTGCTCATCTTGTCCCCGATACCCCTGCCGGCTCCTGTTGCTGAAGTCTGCTCGGGTTGCTGGAGAACTTGTGGTCTACTCTGTTGCCTCAGACCCACCTTAGCTGTTGGTAAGACTGCATGTTCCCCCTAAATTCTGATGTGAATCCTATTTGGTTCTCACCCTGGATCATGGTTCTGGAGACACAGCTCTCACTGATCCAGAAAAGCTTATCAACCGGCAACATCAACAATGAGTGCTCCACCCCAGGCCACATGGGAACTGAAGACGATGCAGCAGCCTCGCACGACCTTGCGATGTCACAACCCAATTTTAAGGAGCTGCCTTGAGTTCTAAAGGGCTGCTCACATTGTTGTGTTCTCTGGCGTTGTGTGATGCAGGGGTCCTTAGGTACCTCTGTGAAGTCTGCATCTTTCTGCTCAGCCTATCTTCTCTGTGGTATCAGCCCAGAAATTAGAAATTAAACAGCAAACATCTCGTCTTGTTTTCTCTCCTCTCCTCTCCCTTCTCCATAAAGGTTCGTTATGAGGATTAAATGAAATCATGTAAGATGATGGTGTTCGGCATATTTAAAAGTACCATGCAGATGTGTGATATTATTTATTTGCAGACATGTTTCTGAAGCAATAATAGAATAATAAAAAGCAAAAAATTATTCTTTTCAAGTCTCTCAAGATTAAGTTTTCCTCTCAGCATGTTTTATAACTTAACAGAGTTGAAAATATTTGAAGGTACAGTGGAGCACAAAGTATTATTGTACTGCCATCTTTGGGGCATAATTTGAACTACACTCCTGTGTAATTGAAATTAATTGTTTTCCAAAAGCAATTAGTTACGTTTTAAACATGTTAGCAACAGTGATTATGGTCACTGGTATAGAGCCTGCAGGCTTTTTAGTGACCAGATCTATCATAAGAAATTGAGTCAACAATGACTCACACCTGTCACAGACCTATGACTATGGATGAGATTGGTCTCCTGAAATGATCAGTTGTTAAAGCTGGAAGGAACATTAGAAGTCAGTCCTTGGATGGCTTCCTGTCTGCTGCCCTTGAGTTCATCTTGGGGGTTTAGCCACAGGAATAGTCGATTTCAGCTCTGGGAGGTGCACAGAAAGAGGAAATAGGCAATCTGGCACAAGAGAAAGACAACAGATATCTATACTATAGTCTACATGTATACATCATCTATGTATCTATATGCAAATGGATGAGTGAATGAATGAATGAAACTCTTAGGACAGGTCTATTTCTTTCTAACTCTGAGCTCTATCTGGGTTGAGGATGGAAATAAGAATTAGCCTTAGAGTCTCTCATCAGGGAATATGAGTGGGGGTGATGGGGAGGTTTTTGTTTTTTATTTGTTTTTTGTTTTTTTTTTTGTCTTGATCTACTGGTGATCACATATTGGTGTACGTAAATAGGAAAGGTTGTTAAGCAGTACACGTGAGGTTTGTACAGTTTTACTTCATGTAAATTGTGGCTGAATAAGATACTATTAAAACGTCCTTTCCTCTCCCTCAACCTTTCCACCAATTAGAATTCTACCTGTGTTTACCAGCTCCCGTGTTGTAACACTCTGGTGGGGTAACAGTAGGGGTTAGGTCAGCCTGGAGTATATTAGTTTAGGAAGCAGGAAGCGGGTAGAGAATTTCCAAAGGCCACTCGCCTCCATCCTGTAACTTTACTCAGGAGTCAAGTGGTGGCAACTGTTTCAAATGTCAAGAAAGAACATCTCCACCTACTCCTTGCCTGCACACGGCTGGATGGGTGTAGCTGGAGAGGAAACACAGCTGTGCTCATTTAGCCTCAGATGACATTTATCACCACAGATCTCAAGTCGGCGCTCTGCAGAGCCTTGCAATCTTATTATATTTCTTGAGTATAATTGCTTTCCTACCAATCCCATTATATTTTGCAAGTAGAATTGCTTTCACTTCCTAAAATACTTCCTAAAATTATTTCATACACTAACCCTCTCTCTCTATACTATCTAGACTCTCTCTGCTCAGGCCTTGCTTTGTATTTCACTGGGAAAAATAGAAGCAATCAGGGAAAAGCTGCCTCATTTTCCAGCCACCGATTCAAACTACCTGCATTTGTATTCCGTCTCTCTTTGCTCTGTCTCAATGCATCAGTGGTTATCAGCGTGGGCTCTACATAGAATTTAAAAAATCTTGATGCCCAAATCCCACTCCTAAACATTCTGAATAGTCCAATCTGGTTTGAGGCATCTTTATTTATTTATTTATTTTTTAATTTTCAAGAGACTCTAATATATGGGTAGAATTTAGAACCACGAATTTAGACTGTATGAGCTTCTTCTTCTTTTTTTTTTTTTTTCTTTTTGGTATGTGGGTAGCTCCCTGGCTGGGAATCGAACCTAGGCCGCAGCGCCGACAGCGCCAGCGCTGAAGCCTTAAGCCACTACATCACCAGGGAACTCCCATGTATGAGCTTCTGTAAGTGGGCATCTCCTCTGCTTATAAAGTGATCCTTACTCTCTTTCATCTCCTCTAAACATTTTTCCTTCACTTACTTCCCTTTTTTCCTACATGATCAGTTTGTCTGCTAGATAAGTCCCATCAACACACATACGGGCCTGACACCTTCTGTCTTAGTAACAGCGCCTCCTTGATGCCACATCTCCGTCTAGCTGCCTCCCGTACAGCAAAACTCCTCGGGCCATTTCCATTCTATGATCTCCAATTCTTTTATTGACCTACTTTTGTCACTAGCAGTTCATGTTCAAATCATCAGCAATCTATATGTTGCCAAGCCCAGTGATTTAATTTTCAGCTTTGTCTTATTCTAATTTTCAGCAACAATTTGGCACAATTGATTTTTCCTAACTCCCTTTCACTAGGTGCCAGAGCCCTCCTGTAGTCTTACATGGGTCCACGAACACCCGTCACTGTCATCCTTTTTCTTGCTGGTGCTTTTCCTCAGACTTCTTTGCTCGCTCCTCCTCTTTTCCCAGCTTCTCCTCCTGGCTCAGTCCTTGTACCTAATCTTCAGCCGCACTGTTTCCCAGGGTGATCTCATCTAGTCCCATATGTCGGTGGCCCACACATATGTGTCTTGAACTCTTGTCTCTTTCCTAAGAGCCAGGCTCATACTCAGTTGCTTCCTCAGCATCTCAATTTAGGTATCAAATAGACACACAAATTCTCCTTTATCCACAACCATCCCAATCTGCAAAAACCCAGGCTCCTGCCATCTCAGTGAATGGCTTGTTACTCAGTTACTGAGACCAAACATTTTAGCAGCCACCTCTATTTCTTTTTCTCTCATATCCAATTCATAAGCAACTTTAGATATTTTCTGAGTAGTCCCACTTATTTCCCATCTCCTATTGTCACCAGTCTGATCTATGCCACCATTATCTCTTTGCGATTTTTAATAGTCTTATAATTTGTTGCTGCTGCCACTCTTGCTCTATAGTCTGTCTATTCTCTGGGAGCAGCCAGTGAAACTTTAATATGTAAATCAGATCATTTTATTCCCAAACTCCACCAGGGCATCCCAGTCCCATAACACTTGGAGTCAAATCCACTCCTTAACATGACCTACCAAGTCTCATACATCCTACCATTCTTACTGTTATCCTTTCATTTACTCTGCTACAGCCCCATTGGTTTCCATCTATTCTTCAAAAGGCTGATCTTGTTTCTGCCTTAAAGTCATTGCTCCTGATTGTCCCTCTGCCTGGAAAGTTCTTGCTGAAGATCTTTGAACGTCTGGATGTTTCACATTGTTCTGAACTCTGCCTCATTGTCATCTCAAGGAAGCCTTCCTGAATCAACAAGGTAAGAACAGAGGAAGAGAATTCATTTATGTTGTCCACTGCTGTATTCCCTAGGCCTGACAAAGGAGGCTTTTGGTGAATATTTTTTGAAGGAATGAATGTTTTGTGCTGCCTTTAGCATGAGATGCTCAGTGTATCTTACACTGCAAGATATAGGACACAAGGTCACTGTATGTCTGTAGGAAACAGATGGTTGATTTGAAGAGAGTTTAATAAAAAGGATGCATCAAATATGGATGGGGTATAGGAAAACTACAAGAGACAGTGTGACACCCTAGGGCTAGTAACAGTGGAATGTCATTACCACGGAGTAGAACCTGAGAGAGAGAGAGCGGCCATCTGTCAGGAGCTGAGACATTTAGTCAAGGGATGCAGCCAGTCCACCGTGTCAGGATGCTACACACCCTGACTTCATTCTCTTTTTCTCCTTTCTCTTCTCTCCTGCCGAGGCTTGCCTTTGGCAAAACACATTGGAATCCAAAAGCTCAGAGAGTCGGTTGATAGAATTCACATGGGTCATTGTCCTGGAGGGCACAGAGCAGGTTGGAGAATGGAGACAGATTGAAGAGGCAAAAGGATAATATCCAAGTCTCATCCCTAGGGTTGCAAAGTAGCTTCTTGAGCCTGTTAGGCAAGTAGATTCTAATTATTTCAGTGCTTGCTTATCGGCAACAACACATTCTTCTCAGGGCTTGGCTGCCTCAGCCAGGGATGGTAGGCACAGTGTGTGGTGAAGTTACCAAAATAGCCTTTAGCATGGTGGTACTTTCCCCCATGAGTGGTCTGCTCAATTTGTATGAAATGTTACAATTGACAGAACTATCACAGTAGTTCAGGAAATTAGCAGGACAGGTGTTGTCTCTACAGGGCTGGTAGGTTATGGACAGTGGTCAGGAACTCGTTAGTGCTATGTAGCATGTTAAAACCCAGAACTTTTGACTTATAGTTGAGTGCTCTCTACTCTAACATGCTACCTCTCTTAGGGGGCCATTTCTGTGGGTTATGACAAGTCATCTCCAAGACTTTGTTCTGCAAAACAAGTTAGGGAATGGTTGCATATTATCTATTACCACTTTGTAGATGGTACAAGGAAGTAAAAAGGGTAAGTCTCCTAGGAACTCAGAAATGCAGTTACCTGCTAAGAATTAAGCTATAATATTAGCTCATAATAAATTATAGCACAGAATGCAAGGTTGGGAGGCAAAATTGTTCCCAAGTCTGCCAGACTCAGTTGTACTCAGTTGAAGGTATTACCCTTTATGAAAGAGGATGTATCAACCAGAATGAGGTTGGTTACCCTTCTGTACTTAAGAAAATGAGTCCTAGAAGCTGGATTTTAGCAGAGCTCAGCCACACCTGTCCAGGAGAAAGGATGCCTGAACCTGCTCTTGGTGGCAGGAATACTCCTTTTCTGAATGTGGGTAGATCAGGCTGTTTTAGCCTGATGTTATCAGATGTTCAAGTTAACGACTAACATTCCATACTCTGATGCCGTAATCACAACATACAAGGGCTGTCCGGAAAAAGTCCAGGCATCCACACCTCTATTTTTCATATTACTTGGCTGGATACTTTCAGGATAGCCCTCATTAATATCTGATTATAATTTTGTTTTTCATGAAGTATGATTATGGGAAGAGAACAACTTGAACAGAAAACATAAGTATCTATTAACGGTGGCAATTCCACTTCTCATTGCAAATTAATCAATTGGCATTCCGGTTTATGCATCCGTTTTTTTTGAACTTAATGTGATTCTTACTGTGTTAGTGTGGTTCTCCTGAGACTCTGCTGACAAATCAGGTTTTGAAGTTGTAAGACGGAGACCTCGAACCCCAGATTGAGGTAAATTCAGCAAGAAAATGAGTGCTCCTTTGAAGACTTTCTAAAGTTATGTGTATTGTGTGTAATATACCCTTAGTAAAATACGCTCTTATTTTTAGTGAATATTTCTAAACTTTGGCAAACAATACACAGTCACATAACTGTCACAATTAGGATATAGAGTATTTCCCTCACACTGAAAAGTCCCCTCATGGCCTTTCATTAATTCAGTTACCTCTTTCCCCTTCTAGTTCTCAGCAGCACTGACATCTTTTTTGTCTCTATAATTTTGCCTTCTCCAGCATGTCAGATAAATAGAATCATTCAATATGCAGCCATTTGAGTCAGGCTTCTTTCCCTTGGCACAATGTATTTGAGATTCATCTGTTGCTGCATGGATCAGTCATTTTTCCTTTTTATGATAATAAGTATTTGATGGACGCATTATAATTTGTTTATTCACCAGCTGATGGACATTTGAGTTATTACCAGTTTTTGGCAATTCTAGAATAGAAACAGTATAAGCATTCAGGTACAAGCTTTTTTTTTTTTTTTTTTTTTAAATTCATTTTTATTGTTAGACTTATTGGGGTGACATCTGTTAGCAAGGATTACATAGGTTTCAGGCATATAATTCTA
>PVJL010009046.1:0-60835 GCA_004026885.1 Lyroderma lyra | reverse complement strand
TCAGCAGAAACTCTACAAGCCAGGAGAGAGTGGAATCCAATATTCAAAAATGTAAAAGAGAGAAACTTCCAGCCAAGAATAAATTATCCAGCAAAATTATCTTTCAGATATGAAGGTGGAATAAAGACCTTCTCAGACACACAGAAGCTGAGGGAATTTGCCAGCACGAGGCCAGCACTCCAAGAAATACTGAAGGAGGTTCTTCAGCCTGAAACAAAACATCAGGAAAAATGGAACAAAGTTGGGGCAAAAAGAAAGAAACAAAAACAAACAAACAAAGAAACAAAAACAAAGAAAGAAATAAGTAATGGCCACAGGAAATCCTCACATATCGATCATCACTTTAAATGTCAATGGACTGAACTCACCATAAAAAGACACAGAGTAGCAGGCTGGATTAAAAAACTGAATGCATCCATATGCTGTCTCCAAGAAACACACCGCAGCTATAAGGCCAAACACAGACTCAGAGTGAAAGAATGGGAAACAATACTCCAAGCAAATGGTAACCAGAGAATAGCAGAAGTAGCGATACTCATATATGATGAAATAAACTTCAAGTTAAAAAAGATAGTAAAAGACAAACATGGTCATTACATAATGATAAAAGGCACAATGCAACAACAAGAAGAGTTGACACTAATCAACATATATGCTCCCAACCAGGATGCACCAAAATACACAAAGAAACTACTAACAGACTTGAAAGGAGAAAGTGATGAATACACAATCATAGTGGGAGACTTAAACACCCCGTTAACAGCCATGGGCAGATCATCCAAACAGAAAATAAATAAGGAAATAACAGCTCTAAATGACACATTACAGCAATTGGACATAATTGACATTTACAGGACACTTCATCCAGCAAAAAGAGACTACACCTTCTTTTCTAGTGACCATGGAACATTCTCAAGAATAGACCACATGCTGGGACACAAAAGTAGCCTCAGCAAATTCAAGAAGATCGAAATCATATCAAGAGTATTCTCAGACCACAAAGCTTTGAAATTGGAGATCAAATGTAAAAGGAAAGGAGAAAACAAACCACATATACATGGAGGTTAAACAACAGCTTATTTAAAAAGGACTGGATAAAAGAACAAATAAAAGCTGAGATTAAAAACTATAGAGAAACTAATGACAATGAAAATAAAACGTATCAGAATTATTGGGACACAGCGAAAGCGGTAATAAGAGGGAAATTTATATCATTACAAGCCTACCTTAAGAAACAAGAAAAACCACAAGCAAACATCTTAGCATCCCATCTTAAAGAACTAGAAAAAGAAGAGCAGACAAAACCCAAAGTCAGCAGAAGGAAAGAAATAATGAAAATTAAAGCAGACCTAAACCAATTAGAGAACAGAAAGACAATAGAAAAAATTAATATTACGAAGGGTTGGTTCTTTGAGAAATTCAACAAAATTGACAAACCCCTGGCAAGACTAATCAAAGGATGAAAGGAAAGGACACAAATATCCAAATTTAGAAATGAAAGGGGAGAAATTACCACTGATACCACAGAAATACAAAGGATTATAAGAAAATATTATGGAGGACTTTATGCCACAAAATTTAACAACCTAGAAGAAATGGACAAGTTTCTAGAAACTTATAACCTACCAAGACTGAACCAAGAAGAACTGGATAATCTAAATAGACCAATCAATAGCAACGAGATTGAAATGACTATCCATAATCTCCCTAAAGGCAAAAACCCTGGACCAGATGATTTCACCAACGAGTTATACCAAACATTCAAAGAAGAATTAACGCCTATCCTCTTCAGACTCTTCCAAAAAATTGAAGAGGAAGCAATACTTCCTAACTCATTCTATGAGGCCAACATTACTCTAATACCAAAGCCTGGCAAAGACAACACAAAAAAAGAAAACTAGAGACCAATATCTCTGATGAACACAGATGCAAAAATCCTGAACAAAATATTAGCAAACAGAATACAACAATGCATCACAAAGATCATACATCATGATAAAGTGGGATTCATCCCGGGAGCACAAGGATGGTTCAACATATGAAAATCAATCAATGTGATACACCACATAAACAAAATCAAAGATAAAGACTATATGGTCATTTCAATTGATGCAGAAAAAGCTTTCAACAAGGTACAACATCCATTTATGATCAAAACACTAAATAAAATAGGTATAGAAGGAAAGTATCTCAACATAATAAAGGCCATGTATGAGAGACCCTCGGCTAACATCATACTGAATGGGCAAAAGCTGAAACCTATTCCCCTAAAATCAGGAACAAGACAGGGATGACCCTTGTTACCACTATTATTTAATATACTACTGGAAGTTCTAGCCACAGCAATCAGGCAAGAGAAAGGAATAAAAGGTATCCAAATTGGAAAAGAAGAGGTCACATTGTCACTATTTGTGGATGACATGATCCTTTATATAAAAAATTCCAAAGATTCCACCAGGAAACTATTAGAAACAATGAACGAATATAGGAAAGTTGCAGGATACAAAAATCAATGTACAAAAATCAACAGCATTCCTTTATACAAACAGCAAAAGAAATGAGGGACTCAATTCCTTTGCTATCACAACAAAAAGAATGAAATACCTGGGAATTAACTTAACAAAGAGCATGACAGACTTATACACAGAGAACTATAAGACACTTTTGAAAGAAATTGAAGCAGACTTTAAGAGGTGGAAAAATATCCCCTGTTCATGGATAGGAAGACTTAACATTGTTAAAATGGCCATTCTGCCCAAAGCAATCTACAGATTTAATGCAATACCCATCAAAATCCCACAATCATACTTTCGTGAAATAGATAAAAGAATTATTAGATTTATATGGATCCATAAAAGACCTCGAATTGCCAACGCAATACTACATAAAAAGAATAAGGCTGGTGGCATTACACTTCCTGACTTCTATTTATATTACAAAGCATCAATAGTCAAAACAGCTTGGTACTGGCAGAAGAACAGAAATAGAGATCAATGGAATAGAACTGAAAAACCAGAAATAAACCCACAAATATATGGACAAATAATTTTCAATAAAGGAGCAAAAAACATACAATGGGGAAAAGACAGCCTCTTTAGTAGGTGGTGCTGGGAAAACTGGAAAAACATATGCAAAAGAATGAACCTGAGCTGTGAACTCTCTCCATATACAAAAATTAACTCAAAATGGATTGAAGACCTTCATATAAGACCTGCAGCAATAAACTGTATAGAAGAAGACATTGGTACTAAACTTATAGACCTAGGACTCAAGGAAGACTCCATGAAACTGTCCTCAAAGGCAAGGGAAGTAAAAGCAAAAATAAATGAATGGGACTATATCAAACTAAAAAGCTTCTGCACAGCAAAAGAAACCATCAACAAGGCAAAGAGACAGCCAACTGAATGGGAGAAAATATTTGCCAATAACGCATCAGATAAGGGACAAATATCTAAAATATAGAAAGAACTAATAAGACTTAACAACAAAAAAAACCAAACAACCCAATTGAAAAGTGGGCAGAAGAACTAAACAGACACTTCTCCCATGAAGAAATACAAATGGCCAGCAGACATATGAAAAAATGCTCATCCTCATTAGCTATCAGGGAAATGCAAATCAAAACCACAGTGAGATACCACCTCACACCTGTGAGAATGGCTATTATCAACAAGACAAGGAATAACAACTGCTGGAGAGGATGTGGAGTAAAAGGAACTCTGGTACACTGCTGGTGGGAGTGCAAACTGGTACAACCGCTATGGAGGGCAGTGTGGAGGTTCCTCAGAAAATTGGGAATGGAGTTACCATTTGACCCAGCAATCCCTCTTCTGAGGATCTACCCAAAAAACTTGAAAACCTTTGTCCACAAAGACTTATGTACCCCATTGTTCATCGCAGCGCTGTTCACAGTGGCCAAAACATGGAAATAACCAAAGGTCCCTGCGACAGATGACTGGATAAAGAAGCTGTGGTACATATACACAATAGAATATTACTCAGCTGTAAGAAAAGATGAAATATTGCCATTTGCGACAAAATGGATGGACCTGGAGATCATCATGCTAAGTGAAATAAGCCAGATAGAAAAAACAAAGAAGTGCATGATTTCACTCATATGCGGAAAAAAAACTGAAAGCAAAGAAAAAAAGAAATGAACAAACAAATAACCCATGGACACAATCAATAGTTTAATGTTTATTTGGGTACGAGTGGGTTAGGGAGGGGAGAAAGGGCAGGGGGTGGGGGGGGGAAGCTAAATATAAGGTGATGGAAAGAGAAGTCACATTAGGTGGTGAACTTATTATACAAGTTGACAATGCACTGTAGAATTGTATGCCTGAAACCTATGTAATCCTTGCTAACAGATGTCACCCCAATAAGTCTAACAATAAAAATGAATTTAAAAAAACAAAAAAACAAAGAACTGTATGACTTCACTCATATGCGGAATATAAAACTGACAACAAAGAAAAAAAGAAATGAACAAACAGATAACCTATGGACACAATCAATAGTTTAATGTTTATTTGGGGATGAGTGGGTTAGGGAGGGGAGAAAGGCGAGGGGGTGGGGGAGGAGGGGGGAAGGTAAATATAAGGTGATGGAAAGAGAAGTCACATTAGGTGGTGAACTTATTATACATAAGTTGACAATGCACTGTAGAATTGTATGCCTGAAACCGGTGTAATCCTTGCTTACAGATGTCACCCCCAACAAGTCTAACCATAAAAATGAATTTTAAAAAATAATAAAATAAAAAAAATTGTAAAGAAAATACTAGGAAACAGAATATAGCAACACATTGAAAAAATTATACATCACAATCAAATGACACTTATTCCAGAGGCATGAGGATGGTTCAATATATGCAAATTGATCAATGCGATGATATACCACATAAACAAAAGATTAAAATCATATATCAATTGATGCAGAGAAAACA
This sequence comes from Lyroderma lyra, assembly GCA_004026885.1. NCBI lineage: Eukaryota > Metazoa > Chordata > Mammalia > Chiroptera > Megadermatidae > Lyroderma > Lyroderma lyra. The sequence continues at coordinate 55,890 of PVJL010009046.1, read as the reverse complement.
TTCAAGAAGATGCAATATTTGTGATTAAAACACTTAAATGGGTATAAAAAGAATGTATCCCAACATAATAAAGACCATATATGACAAAACCTCAGTTGATATCATACTGAATGGTGAAAAACTGAAACATTTTTTTAAAATCAGAAACAAGACAGAAATGTTTCCTGTCACCATTGTTATTGTTAACATAGTACAGGTAGTTTTAGCCAGAGCAATCCGGCAAGAGAAAGAAATCAAAGGCATCAAATTGGGAATGCAGATGGTAAATTTGTAGAAGACATAATTCTTTTTTTTCCTTATTGTTAGATTTATTGGGGTGACATTGATTAAAAAGAATTACATAAGTTTCAGAGAACTCCACAAAGAGCATACTCAAACAAATAGGAGATGAGAACTTTCCAAACTTATGGAAAGATCTGGAACCCCAAATTCAAAAAGAAAATAAGGGACCTAGCTACCAGGACCCCAACAGATCTTCTCCAAGAGACATGATTCTTTCTATAACAAATCCTAAAGACTCCATCAAAAAACTACTAGGAAAAATAAATTAAAACAATGAAGTTGCTGGATACAAAATCAATATACAAAAAACCATTGCATTCCTATATACTAATAATGAGACTTCAGAAAGAGAAATTTAAAGCACATCTTTTTTTTTTCATTGTTAGACTTATTGGGGTGACATTGGTTAATAAGAATTATATAGGTTCCAGGTGTACAATTCTACAGTGTATCATCTAGTGTTGCATTATGTGTTCACCAAGCACTGTCAGTTCTTTTTCCATCACCATATATCTGGCTCCCCCTTCCTTCACTCCTCACCTACCCACTTCCCCTTTTCCCAAACCCTCTCTTCTTGCTCCCAGGTAACCATTAAACTATTGACTATGTCCATGAGTTTTTTGTTTGCTTGCTTGCTTGTTTTTGGTTTTATATTCCACATAGGAGTGAAGTCATATGGTTCTTGGTTTTTTCTGTCTGGCTTCTTTCACTTAGCATGATGATCTCAAGGCCCAAGGCCCATCCATTTGTCACAAATGACAGTGTTTTATCTTTTCTTATATCAGAGTAATAGTCCATTGTATATATGTACCACAGCTTCTTTATCTAGTAATCTATCAAAGGGCACTTTTGTTGTGTCCATGTTTTGGCCACTGTGAACAGCACTGTGATGAACATTGGGGTACATAAGTCTTTGTGGACTAAGGTTTTCAAATTTTAGGGGTAGATAACCAGAAGGGGAATTGCTAGGTCATATGGTAACTCAATTCCTAATTTTCTGAGAAACCTCCACAACTGTCTTCCACTGCAGTTGTACCAATTTGCATTTCTACCAGCAGTGTGCAAGAGTTCCTTTTTCTCCATATCTTCTCCAGCACTTGTTATTCCTTGTCTTGTTGATAAGACCCATTCTAATGGACGTGAGGTGCTATCTCATTGTGGTTTTGATTCACATTTCCCTGATAGCTAATGAAGTTGAGCATTTTTTCATATATCTGCTGGCCATTTGTATATCTTCATGGGAGAAATTTCTGTTCAGGTCTTCTGCCCACTTTTTAATTGGGTTGTTTGTTTTTATTGTTGTCAAGTCCTACTAGTTCTTCATCTATTTTAGATATTAGACCCTTATCAGATGTGTTATTTGCAAATATTTTCTCCCATTTGATTGGCTATTCCTTTGCTTAGTTTATGGTTTTATTTGCTGTGCAGAAGCTTTCTAATTTGATATAGTCCCATTCATTTATTTTTGCTTTTACTTCCCTTGTCTTTGAGGTCAGGTTCATGAAGTCCTTCTCGAGCCCGAGCTCTATAAGTTTAGTACCAAAATTTTCTACTATATAGTGTATTGTTTGAGGTGTTATTTGGAGGTCTTTAATCCATTTTGAATTAATTTTAGTATATGGTGACACTCACAACTCAGATTTATTCTTTTCAATACATTTTCCGGTTTTCCCAGCATTATCTACTAAAGCTCCTTACATCTCCCCAATGCATATTTTTTGCTTCTTTATCAGAAATTATTTGTCCATATATTTGTGGATTTATTTCTGGTTTTTTAAATTATCTTCCATTGCTTTTTGTGTCTGTTTTTCTGACAGTACAAAGCTGTTTCGACTATTGATGGTTTGTAGTATAAACTGAAATTGGGGAATGTGATACCACAAGCCTTATTCTTTTCATGTAGTGTTGCTTTTGCAATTCAAGATCTTTTGTGGTTCCATACAAATCTGATAACTTTTTTTTTTATCTATTTCATGAAAGTATGTTTGTGAATTTTGATGAGAATTGCTTTAAATCTCTATATTTCTTTGGGGAACATGGCCATTTTAACAATGTTAAGTCTTCTTACCCATAAACGCAAAATATCTTTGCATTTTTTTGTGTTCTCTTCAATTTCTTTCAAAAGTGTCTTATAGTTTTCTGGATATAAGTCCATCATGTTTTTTGTTAAGCTACTTCCCAGGTATTTCTTTCTTTCTTTCTTTCTTTCTTTTTTTTTTTTTTCAATCACAAAATGTATTGATTCTCTCATTTCTTTTTCTGAAGATTCATTTTTTGTATATAAGAATGCAGTTGATTTTTGTAAGTTGGTGTTGTATTCTGGCATATCCTCTGTCCCTTCTGGCACCCCTATTATTCTGATATTTTTTCATTTGCTATAGTCCCATAGGAATCTGAACCCATTTTTCTTTTTCTGTAAATAATTTTCTCCTTGATCTGGTTGGGTGTTTTCTGCTGGTTTTCCCTGCTTGTATTTTATCTCACTTAGTGACTTTTATTCCATTCTTCATTTCAGTGAATGTAGTCATTATCTCTCTCTGGTCCTTTATGATGCTTTGTAAGTCTTCTTTGATGTTTGCTTTTGTTCTGTTGAAATTATCATTTAGTTCTTTAAGCATTTTTATAACCATTGCTTTGAACTCTGTTTCTGATGGGTCATCTATTCTTATTTCTTTAATTTACACAAACTCTCTGAGCCCTCACTGCTTCAGTTTCTTTGGTGTTTGCTGCTGATACTGGGTGGAAGAGGTCTGTGGGAAAGAGGCATTTGAGGTTTGTTTTTTTTTTTTTTTTTCCGTGTGGCTCCAGGGATTGTGCATGGTGTTTGGGCATGATTGCACCTTTCTGTTCTGTTTGCTCCATCATGTTTTCTGCCCTGAGCCTCAGTCAACTGTCCTATGTGCTGGCCTTTCAGACTGGCTGGTTGTGACCTGAGGAGTGCATGCACACAGCCCCCTGTCTTCTTCTTCCCAGCCACAGCATTCACACTGCTGCTCCTCACTGCTCTGTTGCCCCCCCTCCTCTGAGAATTGGAATACAGTCTGGACTGCTGTGTTTTGCAGACCAGTCTGCCCCTCTTGGGCCCTAAGTGAGCTGATTGCGATATCTCATGCCCCCACCTCTAAGCCCTATTTCCTCTGTCTCACAGACCAAGTGAGGCCTGGAGTGCTCTCCCACTGCCTTCTTCTTCCTCCCTTCCCCAAGGTAGAGTTCCAAGCAGGGACCCATGCCACAGCCACGTCTCTACTCTTTTCTTTTATTTCTCCTTAGCTTAACACTCTGCCTGTCTGCAGGTACCTTAATGTGATGAGTGAATTTCTTAGCCATGATTGTGTGTTGTGTAGAGGGTCCTTGGTTGAGGTATAAGTGTTTTATTAGTTGTAATCTCCAGAGGAGTTTTTCAGAGATCTCTCTCATGCCGCCATATTTTTCCTTCTTTGTTTTAATTTATTTACTATTGATTGGTCTATTTATATTATCCAATTCTTCTTCATTCAGTCGAGGTAGACTATGTATTTCTAGAATCTTGTCCATTTCTTCTAGGTTGTTAAATTTTGTGGCATAAAGCCCTTCCTAATTATTTTTGTATAATCCTTTGTATTTCTGTGGTGTCAGTCCTAATTTCTCCCCTTTTATTTTTAATATTGGATATTTGTGTCCTTTCCTTTTGGTTTGTCTAGACAGGGGTTTATCAATTTTGTTGATTTTTTAAAAGAACCATCTCATTGTTGCATTTATTTTTTTCTATTGTTTATGTTTTCTTGATTTCATTTTGCTCTGCTCTAATTTTTATTATCTTTTTTTTTCTGCTGACTTGGTTTTTCCTGTTCTTTTTTTTCTAGTTCTTTAAAATTGCGTGTTAGAATGTTTACTTATGATTTTTCTTGTTTCTTAATCTAGGCCTGTAATAATATAAATTTCCCTCTTATTAGTGTTTTTGTGGAGTCTCAATAATTTTGATATGTTGTATTTTCATTGTCATTAGTTTCTATATATTTTTAAATCTCTTTTTTTAATCATTCTTTTATCCAGTCATTTTTTAGTAAGATGTTGTTTAATCTCCATGTACATGTGATTTTTTTCTGCTTTCTTTTTGCTGTTGATTCCCAGTCTCAAAGCTTTATGGTCTGATAATACATTTGGTATGATTTTTATCTTCTTGAATTTGCTGAGGCTAGTTTTGTGTCCCAGCATATGGTCTATCTGTGAGAATGGTTGATATGCACTAGAAAAGAAGGTATAGTCTTTTTTCATTGGATGAAGTGTACTAAAAATGTCAACTACTGTAATGTGTCATTTAAAGCTGGTATTTTCTTATTTATTTTCTGTTTGGATAATCTATCCATGGCTGTTAATGAGGTGTTTATGTCCCTACTATGATTGTGTTATTGTCAATTTCTCCTTCCAGATCTGTTAGTTGTTGCTTTGTACATTTTGGTGCTTTCTGACTGGGACATATAAATTAGTGAGTTTCAAGTCTTCTTGTTGTTGTATCATTTCTTTTATCTCTGTGAAATGACCATCTTTGTCTCTTGTCATCTTTTTTAACCTGAAGTTTGTTTCATCATATATCAGTATGGCCACTCCTGCTTTTCTCTGGATGCCATTTGCTTGTGGTATTGTTTTTCATCCTTTCACTCTGAGTCTGTTTGTCCTTATGACTAAAGTGCATCTCTTAGAGATGGCATATGGATGGATTTTGTTCTTTAATCCACTCTAGTATTCTGTGTCTTTTTATTGGTGAGTTCAGTCCAGGTACATTTAGAGTGATGATTGACATATGAGGATTTTCTATGGGCATTACTTCTTCCTTTTCAAAAAAATATTTTTTGTTGTTGTTCCTACTCTATTCCATTTATTCTGATATTTCGTCTTAGGTCAAAGAGACTCATACTGGAGAATTCCCTCATCTTCTGTGTGTCTGAGAATGTCTTTATTCCTCCTTCATATCTGAAGGATAATTTTTCTGGATAATTTTTTCTTGGCTGGAAGTCTTTCTTTTTTAATAGTCTGAATATTTGATTCCACTCCCTTCTGGCTTGTAGAGTTTCTGCTTGAGAAGTTTGATGATAACCTGATAGGTTTTTCTTTAAAGGTTATAGTTTTTTTCCCCCTAGGTGCTTTGAGAATTGTCTTTTTGCCTTTGATTTTTAACATCTCCATATATTGTGTCTTGGAGAAGATCTGCTATGATCCAGGTAGCTAGAGGACCTATTTTCTTCTTGAACTTGGCATTCCAGATTTTTCCATAGGTTTGGAAAATTTTTGAGAGTATGCTTTTTTTAGAGTTTTTTTCTGCACTTTCTTCTAAGTCTATTATTCTAATATATATATGTGTGTGTGTGTGTGTATATATATATATATATATATATATATATATATATATATACATATGTCTATTATTCTAATATATATATGTGTGTGTGTGTGTGTGTGTATGTATGTGTATATATATATATATATATATATATATATATATATATATATATATATATATATCAGATATTTCTTTAGAGTTCTTTCGGTCCTTGTGACTCTGAAGTCCCTATCTTCTTTTTTCTTTATTGTTTCTGATCTTCAATATCACTAATTCTTTCCTCCTCCTGGTTGACCCTATTTCCTCTGGCAGTTATTTCATTTCTCACTAAAAAAATTATTTTCATTCAACAGTAACAAAAAAAATACTTAGGAATAAACTTAAAGAATATAAAGAATTTATACACTGAAAAGCATAAGACACTATTAAAAGAAATTGAGACAGTCACAAAGACAAAGAAATAAAAAGATATTCCATGTTCATGGAGTGAAATAATCATCACAGTTAAAATGGCCATACTACCCAAAGCAATATACACATTTAATGTAATTCCCATAAAAATACCAAAGACATTTTTCAAGAAATGGATAAAAAAAATATCATTACATTTGTATGGAATCACAAAAGACCCCAAATTGCCAAAGCAATCTTACATAAAAAGAACAAGGCTGAAAACATCACACTTCCCAACTTCAATTTATTCTACAAAGCATCAATAATGAAAACAGCATGGTACTGACAAAAAAAACAGAATGTAGACAAATGGAATAAAATTGAAAATTCAGAAATAACCTCACATATGTGTATATGGACAGATCATTTTTGACAAAGCAGACAAAAACATACAATGGAGAGAAGAAAACTTCTTCAACAACTGCTGCTGGGAAAATTGAAAAACCACATGCAAAAGAATGAATCTGAACTGCAATCTCCCACCATATACCAATATTAACTAAAAAATGGATCAAAGACCTACATATAAGATCTGAAATAAAAAATTAAAAGGGAGAAAACATTGGTACTAAACTTATGGATCTTGGGTTCAGGGAAAAATTTATGAATTATACCTCAAAGGGAAAGGAAGCTAAAGCAAAAATAAATGAATGGAATAGTATCAAAGTAAAAAGCTTTTGCACAGCAAAATAAATCATCAATAAAATAAAAAGGCACCCAACCTAATGAAAGAATATATTTGCAAACAATACCTTAAATAAGGAGCTAAACTCCAAAACATATAAATAACTCCTAGACCTCAACAACAAAAAAACCAAACAATCTAATTTTTAAAAATGGGCAGAAAACCTAACAGACACTTCTCCTAAGAAGACAAAAAAATGACCAACAGATATATTAAAAATGCTGAACTTCACTAAATATTAGGGAAGTACAAATCAAACCACAATGAGATATCACTTTACACCTGTTAGAATGTCTATAAACAAAACAACCACTAACAAGTGTTAGAGAGGCTGTGGAGAAAAATGAACTCTCAAAAACTGCTGGTGGAAATGTAAATTGGTACAGTCACTATGAAAAACACTATGGAGGTTCCTCAAAAAATTAAGAATAGAGTTACCATATGACCCTGCAATCCTTCTTCTGAATATCTATCCAAAAAATCTGAAAACATTTGTTCACAAACATATGTACCCTGATGTTTACTGCAGCATTATTCACAATGACCAAGACATAGAAACAGCCAAAGTGTCTTTTGATAGATAACTGAATAAAGAAGGTGTGGTACATACACATAATAGAATATTCCTCAGCCATAACAGAAGATGAAGTACTGCCATTTATGACAACATTGATGGATTTTAAGATTATCATTCTAAACAAAATAAGTCAGACAGAAAAAGTCAAGAACCATATGACTTCACTCACATGTGGGATATAAAACTAAAAGCAACAAAGGAACAGATAAACAAAAAAAGAAACAGAAATTCATGGACAGACAATAGTTTAGTTGTTGCCAGAGGGTAAGGGGTGAAGGGAATGGTAGAGGAGGGAGGGGTTGTCAGATATATAGTGATGGAAGGTGAACTGACTTTGGGTTGTGAGCACACTATGCAACACATAGATGATGTATTATAGAATTGTACAACTTGAAACCTACATAATTTTATTAACCAATGTTACCCCAACAAATTTAATAAAAATAAAGTAAAAGATCATACACTATGGTCAAATGGGATTTATCCCTAATATGCAAAGTTGGTTTAATATTTGCAAATGAAGTAATGTGATACACCACATAAACAAAATAAAAAATAAAAATCATATGATCATATAAATAGAACAGAAAAAGCATTTGAAAAAATCCTGCATCTATTTATAATTAATAAAACTGTCAGCAAAGTGGGAATAGAGGTAACATACCTCAATATAATAAAAAAAAAAGGCAAACCCACAGCTAATATCAATCTTAATGGGGAAAAGCTGAAAGTATTCTGTTTAAGATCAGGAACAAGACAAGGATACCCACTTTCATCACTTATATTCAACATAGTTCTAGAAGTCCTAGCCACAGCAATCCTACAAGAAAAAAAAATAAAGGCATCCAATGGGAAAACAAGAAAACTGTAATTACATGATAACTATACATAGAGAACCCCAAAGATTTCACCCAAAAACTATTGAAACTGACAAATAAATTTAGTAAAGTAACAGGATACAAAGTTAATATTCAGGAATTAGTTGCATTTTTATACACCAATAGCAAACTAGCTGAAAGAGAAATTAAGAAAACAACCCCATTTACAATTCAATTAAAAAAATAAGCCTAGGAATAAATCTAACAAAGGAAGAAAATGATCTGTACTCAGAAAATTGTAAGACATTGAAGAGAGAAATTAAAGAAGATACAAATAAATAGAAATATATATATAATGCTTTGGATAGCAAGAATTGATATAGTTAAAATATTCTACCCAAAGCAATTTATAAGTTCAATACAATCCTTGACAAAATACCAATGACATTTTTCAGAGAACTAGAACAAATAATTTTAAAATTTATATGAAACCATAAAAGACCTAGATAAGCATGGCAATCCCAAGAAGGAAGAACAGAGCTGGAGATTTCATGCTACCAGATATCAAATTATACTCCAAGGCCATAGTAACCAAAACAGCATATTACTGGCATTAAAACAGACACACAGATCAATGGAACAGAATAGAGTCCCCAGATATAAACTCATGTATGGTCAATTAATCTATGAAAAAGAAAGCAAGAATTTCTGTTGGTGCTGGGAAATCTGGACAGAGACATGCATAAAAATGAAACTGGAGCACCTTCTTATGCCATATACAAAAGTAAACTCAAAATGGATTAAAAACTTAAATATAAAACCTGTAACCATAAAACTCTTTAAAAATATATAAAAAGTAAACTCTCAGACATTACCCTTAATAATATTTTTACTAACATATCTCCTTGGGCAAAGGAAACAAAAGGAAAAAGATAAGCAAATGGGACTACCTCAAACTAAGAAGTTTTTTCACAGGAAAGAAACCATCAACAAAACAAATAGAATGGAAGAAGATATTTGCCAATGATACATCTGATAAGAAGTTAATATCCAAAACGTATTAAAAACTCATACATGTGGAATTGTATGCCTGAAACCTATGTAATCCTTGCTAACAGATGTCACCCCAATAAGTCTAACAATAAAAATGAATTAAAAAAAAAAAAAAAACTCATACAACTCAATACCAAAACAACAAAAAACCCACTTAAAAATGGGCAAAGGAGTTGAGTAGTTATTTCTTCAAAGAGGAAATACAGATGGCCAATAGACATGAAAAAATGCTCAATGTCAACAATTGCCCGAGAAATGCAAATTAAAACCACAATGAAATACCACTTCACTACTCTCAGAGTGGCTGTCACCAATAAATCAACAAAAAACAAGTGTTGGTGAGGATATGGAGAAAAGGGAACCCTTGTGCATCATTAATGGAATTGCAAATTGGTGCAACCAGTATGGAAGACAGTATGAAGTTTCCTCACAAAATTAATAATAGAACTACCTTATGACCCAGCAATTTCACTCTTGAGTATTTATTCAAAGAAACTAAAATGCTAATTCAAAAAAAATATATGCACCCTTATGTTTATTGCAGCCTTGAATATTCACAATATTCAAAATGTGGAAATAACCAAAATGCCTATTGGTAGATGATTGGATAAAGAAATTGTGGTACACCTATAATATGAAGTATTACTCTGCTATGAAACAAAAATGAAATCTTACCATGTGCAAAAACATGAGTAAACATAGAGGTTATTATGCTAAGTGAAATAATTAGACTGATAAAGACAAATGCCATATGATTTTACTTACATGTGGAATCTAAAGAACAGAATAAAGGAACAATCAAAACAGAAATAAACTTATAGAAAACAAACTGATGGTGGCTAGATGGAAGGGAAGTTGAGAGATGGATAAGAAAGGTGAAATGATTAGGAAGTACAAATTGGTAGTCACTAAATAATCATGGGGATGTGAAATACAGTATGGGAAATGTAATCAATAATGTAAAAACTATGTATGGTGTCAGATGGGCACTAGACTTATTGGGGGAACACTTCACAAATTACATAAATGCCTTTAAAATGGATTATAGACCTATAAGTAAAACCTAAAACTTAAAACTCATACAAGAAAATATAAGGAGAAGGCTACAGAACATTAGATTTGGCAATGATTTATTGGATGTGACACCAAAATCACAGATAACAAAAGCAAAAATACACCAATGGAATACATTAAATTTACAAACTTCTGTGCATCAAAGGAAACAATGAAGAGAGTAAAAGGCAATCTACTGAATGGGAGAAAATATTTGCAAATTATATATCTGTTAAGGGATTAATATCAAGAATATATAAAGACCTCTGAAAACTCCATAACAATAGAACAAAGTAGTTTGATTTTTAAAAAAGCCAAAAAACTTGAATAGATACTTCTCCAAAGAAGATATGCAAATGGCCAAGCACATTAAAAAGATGGTCAACATGACCAATTATAAGAGAAATTCCAATCAAAACCATAATGAGATATCACCTCGCATACATTAGGATGGCCACTATGAAAATAATAGGAAACAATGTATTGGTGAGAATGCAGAGATATTGAAACCCTTGTGCACCACAGGTGAAAATGTAAAATAATGCAGCCATTATGGAAACAATATGAAGGTTTCTCAAAAAATATATATTTTTTTGAAGAGTCACCATATGATCCAGCAATCTCAGTTCTGAATAAATAAATATATATATATATGGAGTTCCCTGGTGGTGTAGTGACTTAAGGCTTCGGCGCTGGAGCTGTCAACACTGCGGCCTGGGTTGGTTCGATTCCCAGCTGGGGAACTACCTACATAACCCCCAACCCCCGCAAATTAAAAAAAAAAAATTAAAAAAAAAACTCAAAGCAGGATCTTGAAGAAATATTTGCACATCCATCTTCATTTCACATTATTCACAATAACCAAGAAGTGAAAGCAATCTAAATGTCCATCAACAGATGAATGGGTAAAGAAAATGTGGTATACCTTCTCTGTCAATGGATGCTGCTGAGTAAGCACCATTAAAGTTTCCCCTCCCATAGTCATTATGTCTAAGTTAGAGTCTCCCAAAGAGCTCAAACTGTGGGAGCTCTTTATTGGAGGTTTAAGCTTTGAAATAACTGATAAGGAGTCTGAGGAGCCATTCTGAGCAATGAACAACACTCACAGACTTTGTGGTGATGAGAGATCCAAACAATGACTGTTCCAGAGGTTTTGGATTTGTCACCTATGACACTGTCGAGGAGGTGAATGCATTCATGAATGCAAGGTGAATTGCATTTACACAAAGTAAATTGAAGAGTTGTAGAACCAAAGAAGTTTGTCTTAAGAGAAGGTTTCTCAGAGACCTTGTACCCTCTTAACTGTGAATGAGATTATTGTTGGTGGTATTAAAAAAGACACTGAACATCTTCACCTAAAAAATTATTTTGAACAGCACAAAATTATTGAAGTGATTAAAATTGTGACTGACCAAGGCAGTGGCAAGAAGAGAGTCTGCTTTTGTAAACTTTGATGACCATGACTCTGATTATTATTCAGAAATACCATACCTGAGTGGCCTCAACTGTGAAGCAAGGAAAGCATTATCTAAGTAAAAGATGGATAGTCTCTATCAAGCCAGAAAGATTGAAGTGGTTCTGGGAATTTCAGTGGTGGCCAAGGAGGTGGTTTTGTGGGAATGACAGCTTTGGTCATAGAGAAAACTTCAGTGGTCAAGGTGGCTTCAATGGCAGCTGTGGTGGTAGAAGATAGTGGGGGTAGTTATAATGAATTTTGGTAATGATGGTAGTTATGAAGGAGGCAGCCTTTGTTACTCTGGAGGAAGCAGGGGCTATGGAAGTGGTGTACAGGGTTATGGAAACCAGAGTAGTGGCTATGGCAGGAGTGGCAACTATGACAACTATAACAATGGAGGAGGTGGAGGTAGTTTGGAGGTGATAGTGGAAGCAATTTTGGCAGTGGTGGAAGCTACAATGATTTTGGCAATTACAAAAACCAATCTTCAAATTTTAGACCCATAAAAGGAGGAAATTTTGGAGGGAGAAGCTCTGGCTCCTATAGTGGTAGAGGCCAATACTTTGCCAACTCATGAATCCAAGATGACTATGAAGATACCAGCAGCAGCAGCAGCAGTAGTTATGGAAGGCAGAAAGTTTTAATTTCTGCCAAGAAATTTAGCAAGAAAAAAGACCCAGAGAAGTAACAGGGAAGCTACAGATTACAACACATTGGTGAATTCAGCCAAGCACAGTGGTAGCAGGGCTTAACTGCTACAAAGAAGACATGTTTTAGACCAGGGGTCCCCAACCTCTGGGCCATGGACCAGTATCAGTCTAATGGGCTGCTAGGAACCAAGCCACACAGCAGGATGTGAGTGGCAAGTGAGCAAGCAAAGTTTCATCTGTATTTACAACTGTTCCCCATCACTCACATTATTGTGTGAGCTCCACCTCCTGTCAGATCAGTGATGGCATTACTTTGTCATAGAAGAAGGAACTCTATTGTGCATTGTGCATGTGAGGGATCTAGGTTGTGTGCTCTTTATGAGAATCTAATACCTGATGATCTGAGGTGGAACTGAGGTGGTAAAGCTAGCACTGGGGAGTGGATGTGAATACAGATTAACATTAGCAGAGAGGTTTGACTGCACAGAGACCATAATAAATCAATTGCTTGCACACTAGTATCAAAACCCTGTCCGTGAGTGGCAAGTGACAATTAAGCTGCATCTGGTAACAGAATTTATAGTGGCAAATGAGTTGATGTACTTAAATTGTACAACTGAATCTGGTGGCAGGCTTTAAGTCAGAATCTAACAGTTATTTCAGTCTGATGATGTTCATTATTTTATTTACCACTTCTGTCAGTGCCCATTTCCTGCACTGTATACTTGTCTCATACGTGACTATCCAGTTGCAGGAAACAAACTCAGGGCTTCCATTGATTCTGCATTATGTGAGTTATATAATTATTTCATTATATATTAAAATGTAATAATAATAGAAATAAAGTGCACAATAAATTTAATGTGCTTGAATTATCCCAAAACCATCTCCCATCTTTCCCCTGGTTCATGGAAACATTGTCTTCCACAAAACGTCCCTGGTCCCAAAAATGTTGGGACTGCTGTTTTAGACAGTACTCATGTGTATGGGTAAAAAACTTGAGATCTGCATTTGTAACTAATTGTATAACAGGTTATTTGTCCTGTGGAGAATGTAAAGCATTCCAACAAAGGGTTTCAATGTAGATTTTTGTTGGTTTGGTTGGGGGTTTTTACACCATGGTATTGCTTGCTAAATGTAATAGTCTGATTATGATACTGAATAAATGTCCTTTTTAAAAATAAAAAGAAAATGTGGTATACACATACAATGAAGTATTATGCAGCATTAAAAAAGAAGAAAATTTTGTTACTAAAGCATGGATGAAATTTGAGGACATTATGCTAAGTGAAATAATCCAGTCATAAAAGGACAAATATTTTATGATTCCACTCACATGAAGTATCTTAGTCAAAATTATAGAAACAGGGTGTAAAAAGATAAGAGCTGAGAGGAGTTGGGAGAAGAAATTACTATTTAATAGGTATAGAGTTTCAATTTTGCAAGATGAAAAGATGCTAGAGATCTGCTGCATAACAATAAGAACACATATATTTGACATTACTGAACTGTATACTTAAAATTGTTAAGATGGTAAATTTAATGTTATGTGTTTGATATCACAATAATATATTTTTTAAAACTTTAAATCTGGTTTTCTAAATTATCCATGTTGCTTATGATTTCTTGACTTTTGGTCATTTTTCTCCCACTCAAAATTTTTTCCATGTGACACAGTCTTTTTAATTCTTTTGTGCCTTCCATGTCATGCATACCAGCAGCCCATTGTCACCCCATTCATGGCCATCTCAGATTCCCTAGGCCCCTGGTCCTGTATGCTGGGTGGGAAGATAGACACTTTCTGTAGCTCCTTCACTTCATCTCTAGCATCTCCTCCAGTGCCCACCTTATGAAGGTGATACTCAGCATTCCCCCACTTTTTTTGCTCTACTATCCCCTGACAGAACTTTAATTGCTTGTTCCCTATCTGCTTCCAAATCTGTCTCTTTAACACCACAATCATTTCTAGACGTCCTCTAGTCTTATCAAATAGATGTCATGTACCTCCAAAACAACAGTTCCCCAGCTAAACTCATATGCACCTCAAAACAGATTTTTTTCTCATTAAGACTTCCTACTCTTCTGCCATTCACATAAACCAATCATCAAAAACTTTACTGATCTTACCTTCTAAGAATCTTTGAATGCTGTCTCCTCAATTCCACTGTAATAATCTGAGATATTGGAACTGAAGTGGCTGAGTGCAACATGTAACAATTATTAAAATCTTAGTAAATAGTAACTTTCAAATTTTCCTTCTTCCTCTTTGTTACCCTCTCTCCTACCTTCCTTCCTTCTTTCTCTTCCCATCCAAAACATTGTCCATGCTACACCAAAGTTATCTTTCTAGATAGCAAACTTGGGTGTTATTCCACCACTTCAAAATCTTTGGCAGATTCTTGTGGTCTCTAAAAAATTGTTCAATCTTAACATTGCATACAAGGTCCTCCTCCATCTGACCTGTCTACACTCTTTGCCACATAAGAGAGACAATGCCTGGTGCTAATGAACAAAGCAAGCAATTTCTAAATTAAACCAGACTCTATTTTTAAAATCAATTTTAATATTTGAATAAGCTTGGGAAAATCATTAATTATGCCTAAGTCTTTATCACTCTGTCTGTAGAATGCGGAGAATTGTGGCAACTACCTGTGTTTTTTTGTGAGAATTATTGAAATATTATGCTTGATGTTAATGTGATTATTATCATTACTTTTTCTCCAAAGCATTCCAGCCACACTTCACTCACCATTTCCTGACCAAATTTTATAATCTTAATTGTCTATGCTCAGGATGTCCAATCTTTTGGAACAAAAAGAATTGTCTTGGGCCCCACATAAAATACACTAACACTAAAGATAGCTGATGAGCTAAAAGAGATCCATGCATAATTTTTGCAATGTTTTAAGAAAGTTTACAAATTTGTGTTAGACCACATTCAAAGCCATCCTGGGCCACATGTGGCCCATAGGCTGTGGCTTGGACAAGCTTGATCTAGCCCTTTCCATTGCTATTTTCACTGCCTGGTTGGCTCCTGCCACCCCCTCATTCCATTTTTTCATTGCCTCCATACAACTCCTTCTTACCTTTCAAGTCCCAGCTTAAATGTCATCTTAGGCATGGTGCTTTTTCTCACTCTCCCAAGCAGTTTCTTATAGCCCTTGATTCATGCTCTATTAATTGAACATTTTTGAGTTATTGCCCATGAATGATGTGTTGCCTCATCAGGCTTTTTTCCTAGACTGTGAAACCCAAAGTAGAGTTGGCTGAAAGTAATAAAAGATGTCCTGAAGAAAAAAAAGTTTGTACACAGACAGATATTAGTATTTAAAAGTTTTAAATGTTATGTAAAATGTTATCACAATTCAAAGGCTTTTGGAGATAACTTGGGCAGAAAAATGTTGCCAGAAAATGTGATAATAGTTTACTTTTTAATTATGTAGAGCTCACAGCAAATTTGAAAATGAGCTTAAATGCTTACAGGGGCTGGTTAGTAAGGAAACACTACATGACCATGAAAAAAATATTGGGTAGATCAGTAGGTATTAGCACAGATATTTATGATACATGAAAGTGTGAAAATAAGTAAGATTTACTTTGCCTGTGTCTCTGGAAGAATATGCCCCAAATTGTTAACAGTAAATAAGAGTATGGAGCTAAGGAGTGGAGGAAATTTTTCACATCTTTATTTAAATGTTCTACAAGTTGTAGATTAAAGTGGAGATAAAAATGGATCATCTCACTCCACCATGATGCTTATATCACTTCATGTATTTATTTAAAAGTCAGCATTTACTATTCTTATCATTTCAAAATATTAAAAAAATTAATAGATTATCAAACTGGCAAAAGATATGCATGGACATATGATTTAGAAAAAAATAAAGGTAATAAACTAACATGAGGAAAGATATTGATTTTTTACAAATGAGTAAAACAATGATAAGGTATTTTATCTATTAAAGATAGTCAAATAAAAATACTCTACTAAATTATAATAGCTAATGCTGGCAAAGATAAACTGAAATGGGCACTTTGTTGTACTATTATTGACACTTAAATTTTATATAAGTGTTTAGGAATAAAGCTTGGCAATTTGTATCAGGGCCAATAAAAATGTGTAAATCCTATGACTTACAGTAATCTCACTTCTGGAAATATAATTTTTGAATATAATTCAACCAAAAGGAAAGGACATATGCACAAAGACTGCAAACATATGGAAATAACTTGAGACTAAGTTGTTAAGTAAAAAAAAGGGATAGTTATAGAAATTAAATAAACAATATATGAAATTTGCAAGCTCATGGTAGTGCTCTGTACATGTTAGTTATAGCATTTATATTATTATTATGGCAATTCCATTAAAATTATTTATCATTAAATATTATCATTATTAAGCAAATGTAGCAACAAATTGTCCAACAACTATATAAAAATATATATAGTATTAAAATATTGAAAATAAATAAATAAAATGATTGTGAATGTGTACGATGGTCAGGCAAAGGTGTAATAACCATCATAATAAGAAGGTATCATAAGGCCAAAAGATTAAGCAGGTATCTTCATAGACAGTAGTAAAATTTATTATAGGGTAATTTACTTATGGGAAGATTGGATAGGAGTAGAAAAGGTGACCTAGTAGTCTGTGCAGATTATTCTCCACTGAAAGAACCCTATTACAGTACTTTCTTTATAATATAACTTGAGTACTAATTACTGACAGGACAAAGGGACAAAGAATGCAGTAGTGTCAGGGGCTATACTTCCTGGTAGTTTTGTGATTTATAATCAATATTATTACCAGTTTGATAATTATCTCAATTGTTATGCCATTTCAACCATCACTAACAAAATTATGTATGGCTACATTTTAAGGAACATAGATAATCACGAACATGAAAGCTTTGACATGGTTGCTGAGGACAGTAAAGTTGGTCAAAGTTCACAGCATAAAATTTAAATGAGGGACACAGAGATGGAGTTCATATTGTTCACATTGACGTCTATACAGGAGGGGTTAGGATACCAGAGTAGGGATGATGCTTTTTATTTTTTCATGTTTTCCAAACTCTTGATAATATTGTTATATACATCTGTAAATTAAAAATAAAAATTAAGACTTCAAACCACATATATATTTCTCCCCAAATTAATATTATCAATAAGTTCAGAACTTAGTAAAAAGATGTTTAGAACTATACTGACTATGTCACATACTCAATTGTGGCATTCATAATATAGAGAATAAAGTTATTTTCTAAGAATTACACCAGTAAACATTAACACAATGGAAGATATCTATGAAAAATAGCAAGAAGACTTTTTGCAATTTTAAGGGAGGTTTGAGAAAAACGTGAATCCAAACAAGGTGACAGGGTTTAAATGTAGATGAAAAAGCTATAAATTAACTTGCTGAGAATTGGACAAAGCCTAAATATTAGAGATGTGTAAGTTATGTTAGTGGTTCAAAATTGACTAATGCAAAGAAAAATTATGACCCTCAAATGTAGACTGATACTATTTTTATTATAATGTTACTTAAATATGTACAAACAGAAAACTAAATATAAAACCAAAGTAAATTTTAAAATGAAATATAATTGCACAAAACCAGCAAAATTCAAATGAGCAGCATTAATTTTATATGATGGATAATCTTTTCTGAATAAAGAAATTTAAATTAAACACACTATTTTCTACCCTCTAGAATGACTAACATTAAAAACAATCACAAGACCCACCAGTTGTAGCAAAGAAATGGAGCAATGGAAACATTCACACATTATTGGAAAATGTGAAGTAGTGGAAGACTTTGGAAAATTTAGCAGTTTCTAATAAATAAAGTTAAATACCATCTACAATAGGACACAGCAAATTCATTCCTAAATATTTTCTAGAAGGGAAATAAAATTTTGATCACAAAAATACGTATACAAAGTCTTTTTATTCATACCATCTTTATTCTTATTACCCAAAAATTGAAAACAACCAAATGTCCATCAACAGGTGAGTGAATAAACCAAATATAGTATATTTATACAGCAGATTTGTACTTAGCAATAAAATGATAGAAGAATAACAAAGCCTAATGGTGCAAAGCTAATTCCTGACTGTTAGGAATATCTTTTTTCTTTCATAATGGTGTGGTCACCAATGCATCAATGCATTTGTCATATACACCAATGTATTTGTCAAAACTCAGTGAATGTACACATAAGCTATTTACATATTATATTGTATGTAAACTTTTACCATAGATAGATAGATAGATAGATAGATAGATAGATAGATATACAGTGGGCAAGAGTCTAGAGTCTACTGTATATAGATATGTTTAAGGTAAAAAAATATTGAAAGCTGTCATTGTATTACCCATGATGTCCTGAATGTCATCAAAATGTCTTCCTTTCAATATTTCCTTTACCTTCAGGTCAAGAAATAAGTCACTGGGGGCCAGATCGGGTGAGTAGGAAGGGTGTTCCAATACAGTTATTTGTTTACTGGCTAAAATCTCCCTTACAGAGAGTGCATTGTGGTGATGTAAGAACCAGGAGTTGCTGGCAAAAAGTTCAGGTCATTTTTGTCTAACATTTTCATGTAGCCTTTTCAGCACTTCCAAATATTAAACTTGGTTGACTGTCCAGTTGATACAAATTCATAATGAGCAATACCTCTGATGTCAAAAAGTTTAGCAACATTGTTTTGACTTAATTTAGACGGATGAAACTTTTTGCATCATAGAAAATTGGCTGATTTCCACTGTGCTCTTTGATGCTTAGTTTCAGGGTCATATTGTACACCCATGTTTTTTTCACCAATGATAACACAGCCCAAAACATCACCTTGCCTCTGTAAAAGGTCTTGGCAAACTTTGACTCTCCCATGCTTTTGTTCATCAGTGAGCTCCTTCAGGACCATTTTTGCACACATCTTTCTCATGACAAGATTTTCAGTTAAGATATTCCTAATTGTTTCTCTATTGATATTTACTTGATCTGATATGTTTCTCACAGTCAGCCAACAATTTTGATGCACAATTCAATGAATTTTTGCAATGTTTTCATCAGTTCTGCTCATTACTGGCTGCCCTGATCTCTCTTCATCAGTGATGCATTCTCTCCCTTCAGAAAAACTTTTAATCCATTTGTACTCTGCTGTTTACTTCATGGTATTATCTCCATAAACTTGGACTAATGTGTCCCTGATTTCACTTACACTCTTGACAAATTTAACAAGAAATTTAATGTTTGTTTGTTGCTCTAATTCAAGCTCCCACATTCTCACAATGACACACAAAAACACCCCCCAAAAATAATGAATGCCATTCAGCAAGATACTGCCAATGTCAACACAAATACAGCTGTGAGACACAGATAGGTTATGAAAACTTGTGAGTTGTTTGTACAATGCAGCCAACATAAGCACATGGTGTTAACTTTGTGAACTTAATTGTCAGAACTTGTATATGGCAGGCTTGAGGGCAAAAAAATGGTAGTAGTATTGGATTAAAAAAGCAGAAAGTCTAGAATGCTGAGAGCTGGAGAGACAGTTCCTAAGCAGCAGACAAACACTGCAGCTAATTCCAAACAAAGGAGGAAATATAGGGGGGAAAAAACTGGTCTGGCAGTCACTATCACTAGGAGGAGAACAAAGACACAAACACACCAGCTACCTCTCCCAGCCCACCTTGCCCCCACATTTTGTGGTTTGTCCCAGTGAAGGCACCCAGGGCTGGTGAGGCATGAAGCTCTACTTCTGACTTCAGGTGCAGCACTGGGATTTCAGGGGGTCAGAATCTCATAGCCAACCACATCCTCCCATGGGTGTGGTGCCCTGAGACCAAGGTTATCTGGTCACAGAGAATATGCCCACATCTCCAGGAAATCTTTCACTGAGAGAAGCCAGAACAAGGCAAGAGAAAATAAAATGTTCCCAGTGCTACCTACTGGAAAACAATAGAAAGACCTCTTCATATCAACCTGCTGCAGAATTTACTCCCATAGATATCCAGGAAGAGAGATAATCTCTTAATTATCAAGGTAACAAGGCAGCTCAGAAAAATAAACAATCTCTAAAAAGTAAACATGAAGATATAAAAATATGTGACTTAAATGACAGAGAATTCAAGATTGCATTTCTGAAAAAACCTGAATGAGATGCAAGAAAAGTCAGGCAGTTTGATGAGTTCAGAAATAAAATCAATGAACAAAATAAATATTATACCAATGAGATCAAAATTTTAAAAATGAACCAAATAGAAATTCTGGAGATGAAGAATTCAATCAAAGAGATGAAGAATGAAATAATTAGCTTAGAAAACAGAGTTGACCAGATGAAGGAAAGAATTAGTGATATCAAAGATAGAAATCTGTAAATTATGCAAATAAGAGAGAAACTTGAGAGTTAAAAGAAATGAAAAACTCTGTTCCCAGCCAGGGAACTACCCCACCCAAAAAAAGAAAAGAAAAACTCTGCAATAACTATCTGATTTCATTACAAACAGCAATATAAAAATAATGGGCATACCAGAAGAAGAGAGCAAGAAGGGCATAGACAGTCTATTCAAACAAGTAACTAACAAGAAGTTCCCAAACATATGGAAAGAACTGGATCTTCAAATCCAACAAGCCAACAAAATATCAAATCCCCTCAATCTTAAAAGGCCTTCTCTTGGGCATTTGTACAGAAACTGTGAAAAATGAATGACAAAAAAAGAATTCTCAAGCAAGGCAAAGAAGATGTTAACTTACAAATAAAAACCTGTTAGATTATCATTATATTTTTCAGAAGAAACTGTACTAGCCAAAAGGGAGTCAAATCAAATATTCAACTATTGAAAGAGAAATTACCAGCCAAAAATAATATATCCAGCAAAGTTATCCTTTAAATATGAAGGAGGAATAAATACCTTTCCAGATATATGGAAACTGGGGGAATTTTTCACCACTAGCCCTGCATTACAGGAAATACTAAAGATTATTTTACCTGAAACAAAAAGACAAAGGGACAGAAAACTATGAGTAAGATTACTAAGAGACAGACAAAAGCAGGAGATGGCAATCCCAACACAGAAAAGGGCACTATAAACTTAAATATAACATAAAGGGTAAAAAAGTTAAAAACATAAAAAAGGAGGAAAAAAAAGACAATTTGCCACTGCAACTCAGAAACAAACTCATAGCATAAATAGGGTTTATTTGTGACAACAAAACCATTTTAAAACAGGGGTAAAGATTTGAATTTGCAAAGAGAATAGAGATAAGATGCAAATTGAAGAAAAAGAACTACTGCAAATATAAAAATTTTTTTACTCAAAAAAAAAAAATCCAGAACTGAGAGACAACATAAAAAAGAGAAAACAGAGGGAAAAAATAATAGAATACCATCAAACTAAAATAACAGAGAGAAACACAGAGGCAAAGAAACAATGGAAAAACCAAGCTACCAGAAAACTAAAGATAAAATGGCTACAGGGAATTCTCATATGTCAATAATCACCTTAAATGTAAATAGACTGAACTCACCAATAAAAAGGCACAGATTAAAAGGTTGGATCAAAAAACAATACTCAAACATATGCTGCCTTCAAGAGATACATTTCAGCTACAGGGTCAAATATAGATTCTGAGTGAAAGGATGGAAAAAAAACTCCAAGCAAACAGCATCCAGGAAAAAGTGGGTGTAGCCATACTTGTACAGTAGAGTTAACTGGCACCCATGGGGATTGGAAGATGCCTGAAAAATATAGTTTCTAGTTGCTTAAGAGTTACTATTTTAAAAAGACATAACTAATACTATATCCCATACTGTACCATACCATATCATAAATACTGTATTGTCTTGATATTAATATTGAAAGATAGTAATTAAAACAAAATTAAGAAAAGTAATAAAATGGCAGCATAAGAAGGACCCCTAAAAATCTCCCCTGGAGATTACAACAAACAAAACATCTATAACTTAACTAGGAATTTCCTATGCAATGCACAAAGCTTGTTGCATCAAAGTACCTGCAGGTGGGAAAAGATAGGCAATTGGAGGGGAAAAAACAGGGCAGTGCAGAGATGTGAGCCATGCATGAGTCCTTTCTTGGAACTCTACTGCTGGGAAAGAAAGAAGATAAAAGGTGGCAGGTGATCATTCTGGACAAAAAAAAAGGAGGCCCAGAGTCAAGAGCTGTGAGACACCACAACAAGAGCTCACTTTGGCCCCCAGAATGTGCAGACCAGGTGGTGAGAGACACAGTGGACTGACTTACTTGAGTTCCAAGAGGGGAGTGAATGATGAGGGTGGTGAGGACCCACAACCAAACATTACCCTGGCCCAGGAAAAAGAAGGAGAGAGGGGGCTGCAGGTGCATTTCTTGGGCAACAACAAGCCAGTTTTAAGGGACCAGCACAGAGCACAGCTGATCCCAAGGCTCAGAACAAAAACTCTAGGCCAACCGAGAACAGAAGCCATAAGTCTGCACTGCCCAGGCAGCCATGTAGCTCCAGGCAGAAAACTAAAGTGCAAAACCTGGCTGCCTCCTCCTACCACAACTCTGCCCTCTCCATATTAGCAGCAAAATCTGAAAAACCTGCAGCAAAACCTGCAGCACTGACTGTCGGGCTAAGGAGAAGAATGTCTACAAATAGCGACCAAAATGAGAAAATAAAGAAATACAGCTCAAAATAAATTCAAACAGCAGAAAGTGACAGTAAATGGGATGCAGTTAAACTATCAGAGACAACCTCAATGCAATGACCAAAATATCAGAGAAATTACTGATAATTTCAGCAGAGAGATGGTAAGCATAAAAAGACATAGGAACAATAAAAAAAGATCAGGAAGAGATAAAAATTACAATAACAAAAGTGAAGAATGGAATAAAAAAATTCACCAAACTAGATGAAGCAGAGGCATGAATCAGTAATTTGGAGGTAAAAATAGCAGACATCAAATCAGAACAACAAAAAGAAAAAAAATCTAAAAAAAATGAAACTATAAGATTCCTCTGGACATCAGCATAACAACATTCCCATCATAGGAGTACAAGAAGGGGAAGAGAAACAGCAAGGGATTGAGAATTTATTTGAAGAAATAATGACTACAAAAAATTCTAAACCTGGTAAAGGAAATAGACATTTGCGTACAAGCCCAGGAAGCAAAAAAAGTCCCAAACAAGATGAACTCAAAGCAGCCTACACCGAGACACATCATAATTAAAACAACAAAAGTTAAAGACAAAGAAATAATATTAAAAGCAGCAGGAGAAAGGCAAATAATAACTTATAAGGGATCAGCCATATGACTGTCAGCAGATTTCTCAGTGGAAATTTTGCAGGCTAGATGTGATTGGCAGAAAATATTTAATGTGATGAAAACCAAGGATTTATAATCAAGATTAATGTATGCAGTAAGGCTATCATTAAAAACTGAAGGACAGATGAAGAGCTTATCAGACAAGAAAGAGCTAAAGGCATTCGTCACCAAACCAATACTACAAAGAATGTTAGAGGGACTTCTTTAAGATGAAAAACAAATAAAAAACAAAAATTATATTTAATAAAATGGCAAAGCTACATAGCTATTAACAATTATGAGCAAAGTGTGAAAAAGAGGCAACAGATACAGTTGCCTTTACTTATAGGTGAAATCCAAAGAAGAAAATAAACAAGAGGAACAGGAACAGATTAATGGATATAGAAAACATTTGGTTTTTTGCCAGATGAGAGGAAGGTTGGGAAAGGAGATGAAATAAGGGGAAGGAAGTGGAACATTCGGTGGAAAGAGAAGTCACATTAGGTGGTGAACTTATTATACATCAAGTTGACAATGCACTGTAGAATTGTATGCCTGAAAGCTGTGTAGTCCTTGCTAACAGATGTCACCCCAATAAGTCTAACAATAAAAATGAATTTAAAAAAAAACAAAAAAACAAAGGAATAGATATGGAGATATAAGGTATAACATGGAAATTTAGTTGATCGTGTTGCATTAACCACATGTGGGATCAGATGGGACCAGATTTGGTAGGGTGATAGGAGGGTGGCTGGAGGAGTGGGTGAAAAGTGGGAAGAAATTAAGTACAAATTCAGAGTTACAAAACAGTTACATGGATATAAAGTGCAGCATAGGATATACAGTCAATAACACTGTAATAACTGTATATGGTGTCATAGGGGAACCAGATGTATTGGAATAAAAATTTTCTAAGTTATATAAATGGCTCACCACTATGCTGTACACATAAAACTAATATAATATTGTATGTCAAATGTAATTGAAAAAAAGTATGTTCATTGTGTTAAATAAATACATCAACTTCCAAAAAAACTGCTTTGGAAAACTTTTAAAAAAGACAAAATAAGACAAATAAAAACAAACAACTTAACAACACAGTTTTATTATAAAAACAGCTTTGCAAAGGCAGTATGCAATTTTAGTTAAATGGAAGTCAACAAACTTTTCAACTTGATGAACTTTACTAACATAATTTTTTAAACTTCAAGTAATTTAGAAAAACACATACCCATACACACTTAAAACTGTTACAGTAGGGTTAGAGAATTTACTGGGTAGCATCACATCAGATCATCAGGACCTAATGGTGCAGCTAGGAGAGGGTCAGAAGTGGATATGGATGCTGTACTGGCAAAGTTGCATGCAACTTTCTTTAAAAAATGAACAGATATCAGCTTGCTCTGCCAGGCTTTTCATTTGCAGCTGCATAACATGCTGAGAAGTGAAAAATGGTTGCTGTTGTGCAAAAGCTAGTACAGTTTCAAAAGCTGCAGAAGCTCTCTGCCAGGATGCTTTTTCCACCTCACACCTATTGTCATCATTTTTTCTCCTCTGCAACATTCATTTTCCTATAAATCACAACTTCTATGATGTCTTCTGTATTAAGTATATGAGTTACTGGAGTAGCTTCATCCACAGCAAGGCAGTCATTGAGTTCATCATGAGACAAATTCATTTTGTCTTTAGCAGAGTCAACTAACTGATGTCATCATAAATTCTGCTACTTGCAACTGTACTATTGACTTGAAACTCCTCAAGTTAAAGGAAGAGGAGGAGAATTTCACAGACATCACAGCTGACCACAACTTTCTCCAACATTTCTGCAGTTTCACTTCTCACAGAATCCCAAGCACAACTGACAGCATAGATAGAATCTTTGAGATTATATTTTTTTCTGAAAGGCCAGAATTGTCCCATTTTTCACATGAAGTCACATTTGTAGAACATTTTTACATTTTGTATCACTTCCTGATCCATTGGTTGGATCAGATTTGTGACATTAGCTACAAGGTAACATAAAATTGTTGCCATTAACAAGTTCTTCCATAGGGGGATGTGCACAACAGTTATCTAGGGGCAACAGAACTTTATTTACTATTTTCTGGTATTCCTTTCTTTCATAAATTTGCTTTAACACTGGGGACAAATACAAATAATGAAATCACTTGGTAAAAGTTTCTGTGTCCATCCAACTGTTATTCTATACATGAAAATCTACAGGAAGGTTAGTTATGTCTGTAAAGCACCTTGGTTTAGCAAATTTGCCAACCACACATGACTTTACCTTATGATTTCACAATCCATTTGCACAAACTAGTACAGTTATGGGCTCTTTATTTAGCCTGAACCCATGAGCTACCTTCTCATTACCTCCAGCCAAAGAAGAACTAGGCAGACACTTTTACATTAATCCAGTCTCATCTGTATCATAAATTTTCTCAGGGGTCAAACCATTTTCTGCATCCAATTACTAAACACATCACAAAATGAAGCTGCAGCCTCAAAAATCAGCCAATTTCTGCTCACCTGACAAATCCAGCTTATGGATGCCTTCATGAACCTTGAATCAGAAAAGCCAGCCACTTGAAAATGAACACTGACCTTTAATGTTAATTTTCTCATGGAATTCTCTTGCTTTTTCCTGCAACATGGTTCCAGAAATACAACCTCCCTGACCTTGTCAGTGAAAGCCATTCACACAGGGCCTGGTAAAAAACACTTCCATTTTTGGTGTATGCAGATATGATACTTCTCTACTCTCTACTCACTCTCTGACTTAACAAACTCCTTTATCTTTTGAGTCTGAGCCTTAAAATCATAGATTGTTGATGAGCAGACATTAAATTTCTCCATGAGCACAGCACGACTCTCACCTTTCTCAAGCTTTTGGCATAGTTGCATCTTCTGATTGAGGATAAGTGTGATGTGTTTATGCTTACTTGGAACCTATTTCAGCATACTTGGCATTGGGTGAGAATTAAAGTTTTAATAATTATAGATCCCAATCAACCAGTATGTTTATACATGATAAATTGGTGGGAGTGGAAGAAAAACCTGTGGTGCTCAAAACATGAGCTTACACACACCACAGCAAAGTTCATAGCTCACCAATATTAAACTTATATTTGCACTAGAAATTGATTTAATTTTAATGTTTATTTTTATATATTTTTTTATTGTTAAAGTTATTGGAGTGACATTGGTTAGCAAAAATTACATAGATTCCAGGTGTACAATTCTACAGTGCATTGTTTATGAGTTGCTTTATGTGTTAACCACCCAGGGTCAGTTTTCTTTTCATCCCCATATATTTGACTCCCCTTTCTCCTCTCCTACTCCCTCCCTCCTCACCCATCCCCTCCCAGCTTACCCTCTGATAATCCCTAAACTACTGATTGTGTCCATGAGTTTTTGTTTCTTTGTTGCTTTCAGTTTTATATTCCATATATGAATGAAGTCATATGGTTCTTGGTTTTTTCTGTCTGGCTTATTTCCAGCCATGATGATCTCAAGGTCCATCCATTTTGTCAAAATGGCAGTATTTCATATTTTCTTATAGCTGAGTAAAATTCTATTGTGTATATGTACCACAGCTTCTTTATCCAGTCATCTATTGAAGGCCACTTTGGTCATTTCCATGTCTTAGCCACTGTAAACAGCTCTGAGATTAACATTGGTGTACATGAGTCTTTGCAGACTAAGGTTTTGAAATTTTTTGGATAGGTACTCAGAAGGGGGATTGCCAGGTAATATGGTAACTCCATTTTTAATTTTTAGAGGAACCTCCACACTGTCTTCCATAACAGTTGCACAAGTTTGCATTCCCACCAGCAATTGTGCGAGGATTTCTTTTTCTCCACAGCCTCTCCAGCACTTGTTATTTTTTGTCTTGTTGATTAATAGACATTCTAACAGGTGTAAGATGGCATCTCATTGGGTTTTGATTTCCATTTCCCTAATCACTAAAGAAGTTGAACATTTTTCATATGTCTGTTGACCATTTGTATGTCTTCATGGTTGAAGTGTCTGTTCAAGTCCTCTGCCCACTTTTTAATTGGGTTGTTTGTTTTTTGTTGTTGTTCAATCATACTAGTTCTTTATATATTTTAGATATTACTCTCTTATCAGATGCATTGTTTGTGAATATTTTCTCACAGTTAGCTGTCTTTTCATTTTGTTGATGGTTTCTTTTGTTGTGCAGAAGCTTTTTAGTTTGACATAATGCCTTTCATTTATTTTTGCTTTTAGTTCCTTTGCATTTGAGGTTAGGTTCATGAAGTCCTCCTTGGGCCTGAGATCTATAATTTTAGTACCAATATTTTTTTCTATACAGTTTATTGTTTCAGGTCTTATGTGGAGGATTCAATTCATTTTGAATTAATTTTAGTATATGGTGACAGTTCACAGCTCAGATTCATTCTTTTGCATATGGTTTTCCAATATTTCCAGCAGCATTTACTGAAGAGGCTTTAGCCCCATTGTATATTTTTTAGTCCTTTATCAAAAATTATTTGTTCTATATTTGTGGATTTATTTCTGGGTTCTCATGTCTATTCCATTGGTCTCTGTGTCTGTTTTTCTGCCAACACCAAACTGTTTTGATTATTGATGCTTTGTAGTATAAACTTAAATTGGGGAGCATGATACCTCCAGCCTTATTCTTTTTATGTAGTATTGCTTTGGCTATTTGAGAACATTTGTGGTTCCAAAGAAATTTGATCATTTTTTAAAATGTATTTTGTGAAAGTATGTTTGTGGGATTTTGATGGGAATTGCATTTAATCTGTATATTGTTTTGGGTAATATGACCATTTTAACAATGTTAAGTGTTTCTATCAATAAACATAAAATATCTTTCCATTTCTTTGTGTTCTCTTTCACTTCTTTTATAATGTCTTATTGTCTTCTTGTATAAGTCTGCCACATTCTTTGTTAAGTTAATTCCCAGGTATTTCATTCTTTTTGTTGTGATCACAAAAGGTATTGATTCTCTCATTTCTATTTCTGAAGATTCGTTGTTTGTATATGAAAATGCATTTTATTTTTATACATTGACTTTGTATCCTGCAATTTTACTGTTTTCATTTGTTGCTTCTAATAGTTTTCTGGTGGAATTTTTGGAATTTTCTATATAAAGAATCATGTCACCTGCAAATAGTCACAGTTTAACTTCTTCCCTCCCAATTTGGATACCTGTTATTCCTTTCTCTTGTCTGGCTATACCTTCCAGGAGTATAGTGAATACCATTAGTAACAGGAGGCATCCCTGTCTTGTTCCTGATTTTAGGGGAATGGGCTTCAGCTTTTCCCCATTCAGTGTGATATTAGCTGAGGGTTTGTCATACATGGCCTCTATTATCTTGAGGTACTTTCCTTCTATATCCATTTTATTCACTGTTTTATTATAAATGGATGTTTTATTTTGTCAAGTGCTTTTTCTGCATCAATTGATATGATCATATAGTTTTTATCTTTTATTTTGTTTGTGTGGTGTATCACATTAATTGATTTGCATGTTGAACTGTCCTTGTGTTCCAGGGATGAGTCCCACTTGATTGTAGTGTATAATCTTTTTGATGCACTATTGTATTTTATTTACTAATATTTTGTTTAGGATTTTTTCATCAGACATATTGGTCTACAGTTTTCTTTTTCTGTGTTGTCCTTACTAGGCTTTAGTATTAGGGTAAGTTTGGCTTCATAGAATGAGTTGGAAAATATTTCCTCATCTTCAATTTTTTGGAAGAATCTGAGAAGGATAGGCATTGATTCTTCTTTGAATGCTTGGTAAACTTGTTGGTGAGACTATCTGGTCCAGGGCTTTTGCCTTTGTGAAGGTTTCAGATGATTGTTTCAATTTCCTTATTATTGACTGGTTTGTTCAATTATCTAGTTCTTCTTGTTTCAGTCTGCATAGACTACATGTTTCTAGAAACTTGTCCATTTCTTCTAGGTTGTCAAATTTAGTGGCATAAAGCCCTTCATAATATTTTCTTATGAACCTTTGTATTTCTGTGTTATCAGTCATAATTTCTCCCCTTTCATTTCTAATTTTGGTTATTTGTGTCCTTTCTTTTCATCCTTTGGTTAGCCTAGCCAAGGGTTTGTCAATTTCATTTATGTTTTCAAAGAATCAGTTCTTGGTTGCATTAATTTTTTTCTATCTTTCTGTTCTCAATTTTGTTTAGCTCTGCTCTAATTTTTATTATTTCTTTCCTTCTGCTGGCTTTGTGGGGGTTTGTTTTGTCTTATTTTGTTTTGTTTTTGTTCTTCTTTTTCTAATCCTTAAAGATGAGATGTTAGGATTTTTAATTGTGATTTTTCTTGTTTCTTAAGATAGGTCTGTAATGATATAAATTTCCCTCTTGTTACTGCTATCACTGTGTCCCAATAATTTTGATGTTGTATTTTCATTTCATTAGTTTCTATGTTTTTTAAAAATCTCTTTGTTTATTTCTTCTTTAATCCAGTCACTTTTTAAAATAAGATGTTTAATCTCCATGTACATGTGATTCTTTCATCTTTCTTTTTGCAGTTGATCTCCAATTTCAAGGCTTTGTGGTCTGAGAATCCACCTGATATGATTTCAATCTTCTTGAGTTTACTGAGTCTAGTTTTGTGTCTCAGGATATGGTCTATCCTTGAGAATGTTCCATGTGCACTAGAAAAGACAAGATAGTCTTTTGTTCTCAGATGAAGTGTCTTGCGCATGTCAATTATGTCCAATTACTGTAATGTATCATTTAAAGCTGATCCGTCCATGACTGATAAGGAGAAGGTTTTGTCCCCTACTATAATTGTGTTTTTATCAGTTTCTCCTTTCAGATCTGATAGTAGTTGCTTTGTATATTTTGGTGCTTCCTGATTGAGGGCATATATAATAATGAGTGTCATGTCTTCCCATTGTCGTATTGTTCTTTTTATCACTATGAAATGCCCATCTTTGTCTCTTCTAACCTTTTTATCCTGAAGTTGGTTTCATCAGATATCAGTACAGCAACTCCTTCTTTTCTCTGGATGTCATTTTCTTGGAGTATTGTTTTCCATCCTTTCTCTCTGAGACTGTGTTTGTCTCGATAGCTGAGGTGTGTCTCTTGGAGACAGCATATGGATGGGTTTTGTTTTTATTTTTAATTTAGTCTGCTACTTTGTGCCTTTTTATTTTTGTATTCTGTCTATTTACATTTAGGATGATGATTGATATATGAAAATTTTCTATGGCCATTACTTCCTTCTTTTTAAAATATCTTTTTTGTTATCCAGTTATTCTTTTCTATTTATTTTGATTTTTTGTTTCAGGTCAAATAGCCTCCTTCAATATTTCATGAAATACCAGCCTTGTGCTGGAGAATTCTCTCAGCTTCTGTATGTCTGAAAATGTCTTTATTCCTCCTTTATGTTTAAAGGATAATTTTGTTGCATAATGTATACTTGCCTGGAAGTTTCTCTCTTTTAATACTGAATATTTTATTCCACTCTCTCCTGACTTGTAAAGTTTCTGCTAAGAACTCTGTTGATAGTCTGATGGCTTTCCTTTAAAAATTATAGTTTTTCTCTCCCCTTGCTGCCTTGAGAATTGTTTATTTGTCTTTGATTTTTGACATCTTCAGTATAATGTGCCTTGGAGAAGATCTGCTAGAATCCAGGTAGCTAAGAAATCTATTTTCTCCTTGAAAATTTGAGGTTCCAGCTATTTCCATAGGTTTGGAAAGTTCTTGTCTACTGTTTGTTTGATTAAGCTCTGTGTTCTGCACCTTCTGCTAGTTCTATTATTCTAATATTGTTTTTCTAATGGAGTCAGATTGTTCTTATAGATTTTTTCAGTTCTTTTGACTCTGAAGTCCCTATCTTCTTTCTGTGTTGTTTTTATATTCCAATCTTCAATGTCACTAATTCTTTCCTTCATCTGGTTGGCCCTGTTTCCTATTGTAGTTAGTTCATTTCTCAGTTCTTTGATTACATTGTTTATCTCTCAAATTTCTATTTGATTTTTTTTATATATTTAATTTTTTGTTAAAATATTACTTTTGTTCACAGATTTTCTTTCTGAGATCATTTATCTGAGTCAGGATGCCCTGCCAATATTTTTTCAGTTTTCTAAGTGCTTTAAGAACTCCACCTGACATTTTGTGTAACTTAGATAATATATTTTCAGATCTGTAAGTTTCTTTTCTGGTGATTTTTTATTTTCTTTCTGAGCAGCTATGAGTTCTAAGGTACTCATTATATTTGATGTGTTGCTTTTTTCTGGACATAAGGACTTTTCTTGTGACAGATATAGAGAGATCTTTATTTCTTTCTCTTCCCAGTTGTTATCACTGTAGTGTCTTCCAATATTTTTCTCTTGATTCCAGCTGTCTGTAGAGCAGACACTATGTGGTGCTGGGAGAATGAGTTGTAGGAGAGTTAGGGAAAGCAGCCTGACTCAAAATCTTAGATTTCTGCTTGAGTTTGGGGTCAGTGTGGCTTCCCCTGGTTGCTGACTCCACTGCAACACTTGTCTGTTCATCAAGGAGGCCTGAGGTTGGGGAGGAGTACCTGTGCAAGAAAGACGGGAGCAGGCCATAATCACATTGGTATGGGGCTGGTTGGTTGCAGCTTAGCCTTTGTTCCTTCTTCTGGGCCCATGTTTCACCCAGAACCATGTTTCAGCATTTCAGCATTTTTATGGCTGCCAGCTCTCAGCCTCAAACTTGCCACAAGCCAACCTGTGGTAGCAGTAGTACAGTCAGTCCAACTTGCCCATGATCTCACAGGGTTTCAGCCACTCTTGCCCTCACTCTCAATGCCACTTGATCCCCCACCCAACCAGGATTGCATTGTTCCTTGGCCAGTGTCCCCTGGCTCCCTGCTACTTCCTTCCATTAGTCCCAGTCTGGTTGTGATCTGTAGCTACATGTCTTCAATCAGCTCTGCTCTCTCCTTTTTCTCCCATTCACCCCCCTTTCTCTGACCTTCAGGTGTTTTCTTGCAATGTGTGGATCTCTCAGCTGAGACTGTGATACTCAGGGATTCTGGTGTTGGATCCCAGTTGTTTAATTGTATTTTCCAGGAGAAGCTTAAGGGATCCTATCTCTGGTCACCATCTTGCAAGTCTTCTTCCTTAATTTTTATTTAAAGTATTATTTCTTCGTGTTTTTTTTCTTAGTTGCTTGAGAGTATCAGTTATTTGAGTTCCAGTTAACAGAGAGTCTACTGTATATACCGTAGACCTTTTTCTTCTATAGGTATTTATCTCCATTCTCCTTTGCAAATTTAGACCTTTACTTCTCCCATTTTATATTTTTGTTGTCATAAATTGTCCCTTTATAATGTTGTAATGTAATTTTCAAATTACAGTAGTTATTGTCTGTTTTTCTTCTTCTTTTTAAAAATTTTTCCTCCCATAGCCTTTATGTTATATTTAAGTGTATATTACCCTATTCTATATTCTGAACAAGGGTTGCATTTTCCTGCTTCTGTCTATATGTTAGTTATCTTACTTATCGTTTTGTATTATTTTGTCTTTTTGTTTCAGGTAGAACACCCTTCAGTATTCTTTGTAATGTCAATCTTGTAGTAATAAATTCCCTCAGCTTCTGTATGTCTAAAAAAGTATTTATATCTCCTTCATATCTAGAGGATAATTTTATTGGATATATTATTCTTGACTGGTGATTTCTTTCTCAGTAATTTGAATAGTTGATTCTACCCTCTCTTTACTTGTAGGGTTTCTGTGGAAAAATACCAGGATAATCTAATGAAATTTTCCTTCTAAGTTACCATCTTTTTTCCCTCTAGCTGCCTTAAAAATCCTTTTGGTGTCATTAATTTTTGACAGTTTTAATACAATGTGCTTTGGAGAAGGCCTTTTTAGATTGAGAAAATTAGGTGTTCTGTTTCCTTCTTGGATTTGAGGATCCAGTTCTTGCCATAGGTTTGAGAAATTCTTGTTGACCATTTGTTTGACTAAGCTTAATGTTCCCTTCTCACTCTTTTTCCCTTCTGGTATACCTATTATTCTTATATTGTTTTTTTCTGATAAAGTCAGATAGTTCTCATAGAGTTCTCTCTCTCTCTCCTCTTTCTCTCTCTCTCTCTCTCATCTTTAAATCTCTCCTTCCATCTGTGTCATTTCTAGATTTCTACTTTTGATATTTCTCATTTTTTCCTCCACCTGGTCAGCTCTGTTTTCTAATCTTTCTAGGTCGTTCTTCATTTCTTTCATTGAGTGCTTCAGCTCCAGAACTTCTGTTAGGTTCTTTTTTATAGTTCCAATTTCTTCAGCAATGTACTCCTTTTTTTTTTTTCATTTACTTTACTTCTGAGCTCATTAAACTGCCTTTCTGAGTTTTCTTGCATCATATTGAATATTTTCAGAACTGCAATCTTGAATTCTTTGTCATTTAAATTATATATGTCTATGCCTTTAAGTTTATTTTCTGAAGATTGTTCTTTTTCTTTCTGAGCTACCTTGATTATTCTCAATATTTGATAAATTATTTTCTATAAATGCCTATGCTCTTATGGGGATAAAATCTGCTTTCTAAAGAGTGACAATTTTACATCTGGCAGATTGATAAAAAGAGGTCTTTCTTTTCTTTTCCAATAGGTAGTACTGAAGCACAAGTTTTAATTTTTTTCTTACTTGCACTGCCTGGGCTTCAGGGATCTCTGTGGGGTGGTTTTGCCCTAGCAGTGAAAAAAATGCCCTGTATTCCCTGGGGAGGTGGACATCCTTTCTGTGACAGGTCACCTCGGTCTCGGAGAACCACCCCCATGGGGGATGTGATGGGCAATGGGGTTCTGAACCCATGAGATTCCAGTGCTACCTCCTGCAACTAGATGTTGCCAGCAGTTCTGTTCTATCTGAGGTGTTCCTGGTGCCCCAACTGGGCTCTGCTGCAATAAGTGGGGGGTGAGATCAGTTGGTGAGACCAGATAATGCATTTCTGGCTTTATCCTCCTCCCAGTAATGACAGCTATCAGACCTCAGCTGCCACACCTCTGTATCTTCATCCCTGTCACTGAGATTAGCTGCAATGCACAACTGCCCTCAGGAGGAAATGTTTCTGCTTCTCCAGTCCTCAGGGCTGTGGATAGTGTCTTCTGTAACTTGACATTTCACTACAACAACTTCTTCAGTCGTTCACTTTGAGCTCTGTAAAGGTGAGGGAAAGCA
This sequence comes from Lyroderma lyra, assembly GCA_004026885.1. NCBI lineage: Eukaryota > Metazoa > Chordata > Mammalia > Chiroptera > Megadermatidae > Lyroderma > Lyroderma lyra. The sequence continues at coordinate 21,093 of PVJL010009046.1, read as the reverse complement.
ACTAAGTATCTGTGGCTTTATTTTCTACCTAGCAATAGCATCTGTTAGACTGCAGCTTATGCACCTTTGTGAGGCAGGAATGTTGATTCTACCCCTGCTCCTTAGGGCTGCAGTGTGTGTGTGCTATAACCTGACTCTTCTCTGCTACCAACTCCTAAAGCACAACTTCACGTTGTGGCATCTGCCTTCGTCTTTCTCACTTCCCTCCTCCCATTTGCTCCAATACACCCACCTTCAGATGTTTTAATGTGGCAGTCTCTCTGATGTGTTTGTGCATTGAGCAGGGAATACTATGTGGAATTGTAGTTGTCCACTTGTAACTTCAAACAGAGAGACCTAAGGATCTCTCATGCCACCATGCTGCTTATGTACAACTTGATAATTTTATTAAGGATCTCTTGCACATGATAAATTACTTTTCCCTTGCTGTTTTCAAGATTCTCTTTTTGTCTTTGACAGTTCGATTATAATGTGTCTTGATGTCTCTTTTTTGGGTTTAATCCTACTTGGAGTTCTTGAGCTTCTAGGATTTGTAGATTCATACATTTCCTCAAATTTGTAAAGATTTTAGCCATCATGTCTTCAAATAATATTTGTCTCTTCCTTTTGAGACCCCCATAATACATATATTGGTCCTTTTCATGATAACCCAGAATTTTCTTAGTCGCTCTTCATTTGTCCTCATTTCTGCTACTCAGATTTGATTATTTCATACGTCTTATCTGCAAGTTCATAGTTCTTATTTTATTCATACATTATTTTCCTGATTTCCTTTAGTTCTTTGTGTTTTCCTTTAGTTCTTTGTGTTTTCCTTTAGCTCTTTCAGCATATTTAAGACACTTTATAAAAAGGCTTTGACTTAATGTATCTGCTTCATCAGAGATAAATTCTGTCAATTTATCTTCTTCTTTTGAATGGGCCAAGTTTTGCTGTCTCCTTGTATGCCTTGTAACTGTTGATGTTGGTGAAAATTGGACATTTGAAAGAAAGTGTATTTGCAAACTACCTCTGTGCTGAAGCAGTCCTTTATTAGTTAGCTGGGTCTTCTCTGAGCTTTGGGATCAGCCTAGGTAAAAGCTTAAGGTCTTCCCATGTCTTTTCTGAGCATAGGTCTTCCCTGGGATTATGTGGCTTAATTATTTCCCCAGTATAGATAGCAGCTTTGGAATGTATTAGTTTTCCAGAATCTCATCTAGCTTTTCCTTGGGGTCTTCAATAATCTCTTGTATTTTCCTATGTGTAATCTCTTGTTGCAGGCATCTGTGGGTCTGTAATTCTTCTGTAGTTTTCCTGAGCAGTGACCACAACTTTTCCACCTGAGCTTCAAATGAGACAAAACAGATATCAGTCCTTTAGTACAGTTATGTTAGAATGTTGCAAATAAGGTCTGCTTTGCTTCATGTGGTTTGATGAAGATAAATTGGAACTGGGCTGCTGCTTCCTCCAGACAAAGACCATTGCTATGCCATGGAAGGGGTGAGTCAAAAGCAAGTAAAAGCAGCATAAAATGTCCTACTGTTTTGCTCTCTGCATTTCGTCCTTAGCTCAGATGCCACCTCCTCAAAATACAAAAACAAAACAAAACAAAAAACAAAAAAACCCTTTCAACCACATTTTCTAAAATATCACATTTGTAAAATTCCCATGCTTCTTATTTCTTAATTATACTCATCATCAAGAAAAATCATATATTACATATTTTTTATTGTCTGTAGCTTCATCTTAGCATATAAACTATATGAGAGCAGTGAACTTTATCCTGAAAGTCTAAAACAATACCTGGCATTTGAAAATATTTATTGTAATGATATATGTACCTCTGTGTTCTGCAGTGGCCAAGACATGGAAATATCCAAAGTGTACTTCAATAGATGACTGAATAAAGAAAATGTGCTATAGATATATTCAATGATATATACAATGGAATACTATTCAACCATAAGAAAAGATGAAATATTGCCATTTGCAACAATGTGAATGGAACTTGAGTATATTATACTAAGCAAAATAAGTCAGACAGAAAAAGGCAAGAACCATATGACTTCACTCATATGTAAGATGTAAAACTGAAAGTAATCAATAAATGAGACAAGCAAACAAAAACTCATAGACAAAACAAACAGTATGGTGGTTACCAGGGAGAAAGGGGTGTGGGGGGATGTAGAAAAGGGTAAGAGGGGTAAACACCATGGTGACATAAGGAGATTTGATTTTGGGTGGTGAGCAAACTATGCAATATATAGATGATGTATTATAGAGTATTTATTTATTTATTTATTGTTATTACTCTTGGTTTTATTTTTATTATTTTTTTAAATTCATTTTTATTGTTAGACTTATTGGGGTGACATTTGTTAGCAAGGATTACTTAGGTTTCAGGCATAAAATTCTAGAGTGCATTGTCAACTTGTTGTATAATAAGTTCACCACCTAATGTGACTTCTCTTTCCATCACCTTATATTAAGCTTCCCCCCCTCCTTCTTCTCCCACCCCCTCCCCTTTCTCCCCTCCCTAACCCACTTGTCCTCAAATAAACATTAAACTATTGGTTGTGTCCATGGGTTATTTGTTTGTTTGTTTATTTCTTTTCTCTTTTTTGCTTTCAGTTTTATATTCCACATATGAGTGAAGTCATACAGTTCTTTGTTTTTTCTGTCTGGCTTATTTCACTAAGGATAATGCTCTCCAGGTCCATCCATTTTGTTGCAAATGCCAATATTTCATCTTTTCTTATAACTTAGTAGTATTCCATTGTGTATATGTACCACAGCTTCTTTATCCAGTTATCTGTTGCAGGGCACTTTGGTTGTTTCCACGTTTTGGCCACTGTGAACAGTGCTGCAATGAACATTGGGGTACATAAGTCTTTGCGGACAAAGGTTTTCAAGTCTTTTGGGTAGATCCCCAGAAAGGAGGATTGCTGGGTCAAAGGGTAACTCCATTCCCAATTTTCTGAGGAACCTCCACACTGTCTTCCACAGTGGTTGTACCAGTATGCATTCCCACCAGCAGTATATCAGGGTTCCTTGTTCTCCACATCCTCTCCAGCAGTTGTTATTCCTTGTCTTGTTGATAATAGCCATTCTAACAGGTGTAAGGTGATATCTCATTGTGGTTTTGATGTGCATTTTCTGGATAACTTATGAGGATGAGCATTTTTTCATATGTCTGCTGGCTATTTGTATTTCTTTGTGGGAGAAGTGTCTGTTTAATTCTTCTGCCCAATTTTTAATTGGGTTGTTTGGTTTTTGTTGTTAAGTCTTACTAGTTCTTTATATATTTTAGATATTTGACCCTTATCTGATGTGTTAGTTGTGAATATTTTCTCCCATTCAGTTGGCTGTCTCTTTGCCTTGTTGATGGTTTCTTTTGCTGTGCAGAAGCTTTTTAGTTTGACATAATCACATTCATTTATTTTTGCTTTTAATTCTCTTGCCTTTGAGGTCAGGTTCATGAAGTCTTCCTTGAATCCTAAGTCTATAAGTTTAGTACCGATGTTTTCTTCTATACAGTTTATTATTGCAGGTCTGACATGAAGGTCTTTAATCCATTTTGAGTTAATTTTTGTATATGGAGAGAGTTCACAGCTCGGGTTCATTCTTTTGCATGTGTTTTTCCAGTTTTCCCAGCACCACCTACTAAAGAGGTTGTCTTTTCCCCATTGATGTTTTTTGCTCTTTTATCAAAAATCATTTGTCCATAAATTTGTGGGTTTATTTCTGGGTTTTCAGTTCTATACCATTGGTCTATATTTCTGTTCTTCTGCCAGTACCAAGCTGTTTTGTCTATTGATGCTTTGTAATATAAATTGAAGTCAGGGAATGTACTGCCACCAACCTTATTCTTTTTATGCAGTATTGCTTTGGCAATTCGAGGTCTTTCATGGTTCCATATAAATCTGATAATTCTTTTATCTATTTCACGAAAGTATGATTGTGGGATTTTGATGGGTATTGCATTAAATCTGTATATTGCTTTGGGCAGAATGGCCATTTTAACAATGTTAAGGAGTTCCCTGGTGGTGTAGTGGCTTGGGGCTTCGGCGTTGGCGCTGTCGGCTCTGCGGCCTGGGTTCGATTCCCGGTCAGGGAGCTACCCACATACCAAAAAAAAAAATAAATAAAAAAAAATAAAAAAAAAAAAAAAACAATGTTAAGTCTTCCTATCCATGAACAGGGGATATTTTTCCACCTCTTAAAGTCTGTCCGATTTCTTTCAAAAATGTCTTATAGTTTTCAGTGTATAAGTCTATCATGTTCTTTGTTAAGTTAATTCCCAGGTATTTCATTCTTTTTGTTGTGATAGCAAAGAGAATTGGCTCCCTTATGTCATTTTCTGTAGATTCGTTATTTGTATATAGGAATGCTGTTGATTTTTTTACATTGATTTTGTATCCTGCGACTTTACTATATTCGTTAATTGTTTCTAATAGTTTCCTGGTGGAATCTTTGGAATTTTTTATATAAAGGATCATGTCATCTGCAAATAGTGACAATTTGACCTCTTCTTTCCCAATTTGGATACCTTTGATTCCTTTTTCTTGCCTGATTGCTGTAGCTAGAATTTCCAGTACAATATTAAATAACAGTGGTGACAGGAGTCATCCCTGTCTTTTTCCTGATTTTAGGGGAATAGGCTTCAGCTTTATCCCATTCAGTATGATGTTATCTCAGGGCTTGTCATATATGGCCTTTATTATGTTGAGATACTTTCCTTCTATACCTATTTTATTTAGTGTTTTGATCATAAATGGATGCTGTATCTTGTCGAAAGCTTGTTCTGCACCAATTGAAATGACCATATAGTCTTTATTTTTTATTTTGTTTCTGTGGTGTATCACAATGATTGATTTTCATATGTTGAACCATCCTTGTACTCCTGGGATGAATCCCACTTGATCTTGATATATGATATTTTTGATGCATTGTTGTATTCTGTTTGCTAATATTTTGCTTAGGATTTTTGCATCTCTGTTCATCAGAAATATTGGTCTCTAGTTTTCTTTTTTTGTGTTGTCTTTACCAGGCTTTAGTATTAGGGTAATGTTGGCCTCATAGAATGAATTAGGAAGTATTGCTTCCTCTTCATTTTTTTGGAAGAGTCTGAGGAGGATAGGCATTAATTCTTCTTTGAATGCTTGGTAGAACTCATTATTGAAAACATCTGGTCCAGGGGTTTTGCCTTTAGGGAGATTATAGATAGTCATTTTAATCTTTTCACTATCAATTGGTCTATTTAGATTATTCACTTCTTCTTGGTTCAGTCTGGGTAAGCTGTAAGTTTCTAGAAACTTGTCCATTTCTTCTAGGTTGTTAAATTTAGTGACATAAAGTTTTTCATAATATTTTCTTATACTCCTTTGTATTTCTGTGGTATCAGTGGTAATTTCTCCCCTTTCATTTCTAATTTTGGATATTTGTGTCCTTTCCTTTCATCCTTTGGTTAGTCTCGCCAGGGGTTTGTCAATTTTGTTGATTTTCTCAAAGAACCAGCTCTTCATAATATTAATTTTTTCTATTGTCCTTCTGTTCTCTAAATGGTTTAGCTCTGCTTCAATTTTTATTATTTCTTTCTTTCTGCTGACTTTGGGTTTTGTCTGCTCTTCTTTTTCTAGTTCTTTCAGATGGGATGTTAAGATGTTTAGTGTGATTTTTCTTGTTTCTTAAGATAGGCCTGTAACGATATAAGTTTCCCTCTTATTACCACTTTGGCTGTGTCCCAATAATTCTGATACATTGTATTTTCATTGTCATTAGTTTCTACATATTTTTTAATCTCATATTTTATTTGTTGTTTTATCCAGTCCTTTTTAAATAAGCTGTTGTTTTAATCTCCATGTATATGTGGTTTTTCCTGCTTTCCTTTTCCACTTGATCTCAAATTTCAAAGCTTTGTGGTCTGAGAATACACTTGGCATTATTTCGATCTTCTTGAATTTGCTGAGGCTACTTTTGTGTCCCAGCATGTGGTATATCCTTGAGAATGTTCCATGTGCACTAGAAAAAAAGAGTAGTCTCTTTTTGCTGGATGAAGTGTCCTGTAAATATCAATTATGTCCAATTGCTGTAATGTGTCACTTAGAGCTGATGTTTCCTTATTTATTTTCTGTTTGGATAATCTGTCCATTGCTGTTAGCAGAGTTTTTAAGTCCCCCACAATTATTGTGTGTTCATCAGTTTCTCCTTTCAAATCTGTTATTAGTTTCTTTGTATATTTTGGTGTATCCTGGTTGGGAGCATAAATATTAATTAGTGTCAATTCTTCTTGTTGTTGTATTGTGCCTTACGTCATTATGTAATGTCCATCCTTGTCTTTTACTATCTTTTTTAACCTGAAGTTTATTTCATTAGATATCAGTATGGCAACTCCTGCTTTTCTCTGGTTACCATTTGCTTGAAGTATTGTTTCCCATCCTTTCACTCTGAATCTGTGTTTGTCCTTATGGCTGAGGTATGTTTCTTGGAGACAGCATATGGATGGGTTCTGTTTTTTTAATCCAGTCTGCTACTCTGTGTCTCTTTATTGGTGAGTTCAGTCCATTAACATTTAGAGTGATGATCAATATGTAAGAATTTCCTGTGGCCATTACTTATTTCTTCGTTTGTTTTAGTTTTATTTTTGTTTCTTTCTTGTTGCCCCAACTTTGATCCACTTTTCCTGATGTTTTGTTTCAGGTTGAAGAGCCTCCTTCAGTATTTCTTGGAGTGCTGGCCTTGTGCTGGCCAATTCCCTCAGCTTCTGTGTGTCTGAGAAGGTCTTTATTCCACCTTCATATCTGAAAGATAATTTTGCTGGATAATTTATTCTTGGCTGTAAATTCCTTTCTTTTAAATTTTTGAATATTGGATTCCACTCCCTCCTGGCTTGCAGAGTTTCTGCTGAGAAATCTGATGCCAGCCTGATGGGTTTTCCTCTAAAGGTTATAGTTCTTTTTTCCCTGGCTGCCTTAAGAATTGTCTCTTTGTCTTTAGTTTTGGACATCTTTACTACCATGTGTCTTGGAGAAGATCTGTTAGGATCCAGGTATCTAGGGGATCTGTTTTCTTCTTGAACTTGTGGTTCCAGATCTTTCCATAGGTTTGGAAATTTCTCATCTACTATTTGTTTGAGTATGTTCTCTGTAGAATGCTCTGGTCCTTCTTTTATTCCTATTATCCTGATGTTGTTTTGTCTCATTGAGTCAGATAGTTCTTGCAGAGTTCTTTCAGTCCTTTTGGTTCTATATTCCCTCTCTTCCTCTTTCTGATCTGTTTCCATGTTCTGATCTTCAATATCACTAATTCTTTCCTCCATGTGGTTGGCCCCGTTTCCTATGGCAGTTATTTTGTTTCTCACTTCTTTTATTGTATTATTTATCTCTCACATTTCCATCTTGATCTCCCTTATGTTTTGAATTTCTTTGTTAAATTGTTCCTTTTGTTCATGGAGTCCCTTTTTTATGTCATTCATCCCCTTTTTTATGTTGTTTATCTCAGCCATGGTGCTCTGCCACTATGTTTTCATTTCTCTCACAGCCTTTAGAATGGCTACTTTAAATTCTCTGTCACTCAGTTGAGAAACTTCTAGGTCTAAGAAGCTGTGTTGATGAATTTCCTTAGCTTTCTGAGGAGTTTTAATTTTTAAGGAATTCATCCTGTCTGCTGGTTTCTTTCTCTTTGATATGAGGGTGTTATGTTCAGTAGTAGTGCCCAGAAGCCCACATTGGTACTTTTGTGGTGTCTTGCTATAGTGCAGACAAGAGGTGGCACTGGGGGGGGGGAGCAAGTTTTAGGAGAGAAAGGGGTTGTTTATTTCTTATTTCTGGTCTCCTGCTATGTTTGGAGGTGGTGTGCATCTATCATGGTCCCTCTGCTTCCTGTAGTTAGTTAGTAGGTTTGGGAGGCTGTAGGAAAGGGAAGAGGCCAACAAACAGCACACTGGGGCAGCTCCACCTTCTGCCCTATGCTGGGGAAGCTGGGTGATGTGGTCCCAGGCTGCTCCTCCTGGCTGAGGAGAATGCTATCAAATCCGCCTTTCTTCCCAGGCCTGCTGCCACGTCCAAATGTTGGAGCAGAGTCTGTGGGCTCGCACTGCTTTTAGGACCCAGGGCCACGCGAGCAGGTGCGTGCACATGTCCAAAGCTGTGGGTCTGACCCCACGGTAGGAAAGCAGCCAGCTCGCCTGTGCAGCAGGCCAGAACAGGAGCCGCAGCCCTGCGCAGGAACCACGCGTGCCTTTGCGGCAGCCGGCCCACCTCTGCAGCAGGCCAGGAACGGGAACCAGCCCCGTGCAGGGTCTGTGCACTGTCCGTGCAGCAGCCGGTCCACCTCTGCAGCGGGCCGGAAGGGAAGCCACAGCCCTGCGCAGGAGTCACGCGCACCTGCGCTGAGGGTCCCAAGGGAGCCTAGAGCCAAGGTGTCATCTCTGCAGTTCAGAGTCCTCACTCAGTCCTGCTACTACTCAAAAGTTCCAGAGGCTGGCTCCCAAGCTCTGTCCTCAACTCGCCATTACAAATTCCAGCTCCCCAGCCCAGTTCCCCAACGATCCCACTGTTCTGCCACTTTGCTAGGCGTTTTCCTCTTGTCACCTTTTGGCCTCTTCCCTCCCATACACTGTACTGCTCCCAGATGGTCAGCCACGATCGGGTCCCGTTGTGATTCATCTTTGCTCCCTCCCCTCTCTCCCACTCGCCCCCTTCTCTCCAACTTTCAGTTGTTTACTTGCGATGCGTGGATTTCTCAGCTGCCATTTTTGTCACTCAGGGTCCTCTTTCTTGGTTCCTGGGTGGCCATTCAATTGTGTTTTCTGGGAGAGGCTTTAGGGACCTCCTCTCCAGTCACCATCTTGCCCTCCTCTATAGACTTATTTATACAACTGAAACCACGTAATTTTATTAACCAATGTCACCACAATAAATTTAATAAAACTAAATTTTTATTAAAAACAATGGCAATGACATGATTAATACCACCCTACACAATTATTTTTTAATATCAAATATTCTACTATTCCAAATTTCAAATTATTTCATATAGTTATTTTTTTTTCAGTTACAGTTGACATTCAATATTATATTAGTTTCAGGTATATAGCATAGTGGTTAGAGCTTTATATAATTTATGCAATGATCTTCTTGATCAGTCTAGTAGCCACCTGGCACTATACATAGTTGCAACATTATTTACTATATTTTCTATGTTGTACTTTACATCCCTGTGATTATTTTGTAACTACCAATTGGTATCTTTTAATCTCTTCACCCTTTTCACCTAGCCCCTCAACTCCTCTTCCCTCTGGCAAATATCAGTTTGTTCTCTGAATCTATGAGTCTGTTTCTGTTTTGTTTATTTATTTTGTTCTTTAGATTCCACATATAGATGAGATCATATGAAATATGTCTTTCTTAGTCTGACTTATTTTACTTAGTATAATAATACCCTACAAGTCCATCAATGTTGTTGCAAATGGTAAGATTTCATTCTTTTTTTGTGGCAAAGTAATATTGGTGGTATAGATATATATGTACCACATCTTCTTTTTTTATTTTATTAAATCTATTGGTGTGACATTGGTTCGTAAAATTGCAAAGTTTCCAGGTGTACAGTTCTTCATCATCTATATGTTGCACTGTGTTCTCACCACCAAGTCATACCACATCTTTTTTATCCAATTATTTATTTATTGACATTTGGGTTGCTTCCATACCTTGGCTATTGTACGTGCTGCAGTGAACATAGGGGTGCATATATCATCTTTTCAAATTACTGGTTTGGATTTTTAAAATAAATACCCAGAAATGGAATTGCTGGATCATAATGGTTCATATGGTCATAGGTAAAATTTTTAAAAATATTAAAATTGTTTGAAGAACCTCCAAACCCTTTTTCATAGTGGCTGTACTAATTTGCAACCCTACCAACTGTGCATGAGGGTTCCCTTCTCTACATCCTAGTCAACACTTGTTTGTTGGTTTATTGGTGATAACTGTTCTGACAGGTATGAGATGATAACTCATTATACTTTAATTTGCATTTCTCTGACGATAGTGACATTGAGCATCTTTTCATATATCTGTTGGCTATGTGTTTGAAAGGTCTATTCATGTCCTCTGCCTATTTTTACTTTTTTTTTTTTGGCATTGAGTTGTGTTTTTTATAAATTTTGAATATTAACTCCTTATCAGATGTATCATTGGTGACTATCTGCTTTCATTCAGTAGGCTTTCATTTTATTTTGTTGGTGGTTTCTTTTGTTTTGCAAAAGCTTTTTAGTTTGATATAGTCTCATTTATTTATTTTTTTCCTTGGTTTCCCTTGCCTGAGGAGATATATCAAAAAAATATTTTATTAAGAACAATGTCAGAGATTTTATTGCCTCTGTTTTCTTTTAAGATTCTTTATGGTTTTGGATCCTACAGTTAACTATTTAATCCATTTTGAGTTTATATAGTATAAGATGGTGGTCGGTCCAGTTTTGTTTTGTTTGTTTGCTTGTTTGTTTTTGCATGTATCTATCCAGTTTTCTCAACACGATTTATTGAATAAACTGTCTTTATTCCACTCTGTATTCTTGCCTCCTGTGTCACAGATTAAATGACCATATAGGTGTGGATTTATTTCTGGGCTCTTCTGTTCCATTGTGCTATATGTCTGTTTTTATGCCAGTGCCATGCTCTTTTGATTACTAAAGCCTTGCAGTATAGTTTGATATCAGGTATTGTGATACCTCCATTTTTTTTTCCTTTTCTCAAGATTGCTGTGACTATTTACAGTCTTTTTTGGTTATATATAAACTGTAAAATTATTCTATTTCTGTATAAATTGTCATTGGTATTTTGACAGGGATTGCATTGAAATTATAGATTGTTTTGGATAGCATGGACATTTTAACAATATTAATGCTTTCTATCTATGAGCATGATATATGATTTTATGTATTTGTGTTTTATTCAATTTCTTTCTTTGGTGTCTTATAATTTTTCAAGAACAAGTCTTTTCATTTCTTGGTAAAATTCAGTCCTGGGAGTTCCCTGGTGGTGTAGTGGCTTAAGGCTTCAGCACTGGCACTGTCAATGCTGTGGCCTGGGTTCGATTCCCAGCCAGGGACCTATCCACATACAAAAAAAAAAAAAAAAAAAAAAAGCCTAGGTGATCAATCTCCCTTCTTTATTTAAAAAAAAGAAATCATTCCTAGGTTTGTTTGTTTGTTTGTTTTGATGCAATTGTAAATGGAATTTTCTTGATTTTACTTTCTAATAGTTCATTATTGGTATATAAAAGTGCAACCAATCTCTGAGTATTAAGTTTGTATCCTGCTACTTCACTGTTTACTTATCAGTTATGATAGCTTTTTGGTGGAATCTTTAGCATTCCTTATATAGAGAGTCATATCATCTGCAAATAATGACAGTTTTACTTCTTACTTTCCCATTTGAATGCTGTTTTTTGTTTGTTTGTTTTTGTTTTTGTTTTTGTCTGATTGCTGTGGCTGGGACTTCCAATACTATGTTTAATAAAAATGGTGAATGTGGGCATCCTTGTCATATTCCTGATCTTAAGTAGAACATGTTTAGTTTTTTCCCATTGAGTATAAATTAACTGTGGTTCTCTTATATATGGCCTTTATTATGTTGAGGTACAGTTTCTCTATTCCCACTTTGCTGAGAGTTTTTACCATAAACAAATGCTGTCAAATGTGTTTTCTGCATCTATTGATATAATTATTTGATGTTTATCTTTCATTTTGTTTATGTTATGTATCATATTAATTGATTTGCAGATATCGAACCAAACTTGCATCTTAGGAATAAATCCCAGTTGCTCCTACACCATGGTGTATTATCTTTTTAATATATTGCTGAATTTGGTTTGCTAATATTTTGTTGAGGATTTTAGCTTCTATATTCATTAGGGATATTGGCCTATAATTCTCTTTTTTCATAATGTCTTTTGTCTGGTTCTGGTATCATGGTAATTGTGGCCTTGTAAAATGTGTTTGGGAACTAGCTTTCGTCTTGAATTTGTTTGAACTATTTTGAGAAGGGTCAGTGTAAATTCTTTTTTGAATGTTTGGAAAATTTACCTGTGAAGCCATCTGGCCCAGGACTTTTGTTTGTGTGTTTTTCTTCTTCTTTTTTCTTGTAATAGATTTTCAGTTTCAGCATGGTCAGAGAAGATGATATCATTTCAATCTTGTTAAATTTATTGAAACTTGTTTTGTGGACTAATGTATAATCTATCTTGGAAAATGTTTAATGTGTGCTTTAAAAAATGTATATTCTACTGTTTTCAGGTGAAATGCTCCAAAAATATCCATTAAATCTATAGGTCTAATGTATTATTTAAGGCTGCTGTTTCCATGTTGGTTTTCTGTTTGGAAGATCTGGCCACTGGTGTCAATGGGGTGTAAAAGTCCCCTACATAATTGTGTTATGGTTGCTCTCTTCCTTTATGTAAGTCATATTTGCTTATCTATTTATGTGTGCCTATATTGAGTGTGAAATTCTTGCAAGGGTTATATACTCTTATTTAATCAATCCATTTATCATTATATGATGTCCTTCATTGTCTCTTGTTATAACCTTTGTTTTAAAGTCTACTTTGTCTGATATTAGTATTGATACCCTAGCACTAAGTTTGTTTCCATTCACATAAAATACCTTTTTCCATTCCTTTACTTTCAGTCTGTGTATGTATTTTGATTTGAAGTGGGTCTCTTGAGGACAGCATATGTGTGGGTCTTGCTTTCTTATCCATTCAGCCACCCTATGTCTTTTAATTAGAGCATATAATGCATTTATATTTAAAGTGATTATTGATAAATATATCATTATCCTCATCTTATTTTTCATATGTATGTTCTTTTTTTCACTCTTTCTTCTCCTTAAATAGTCCCTTTAAGATTTCTGGTAAAACTGGTTTGGTGGTGATGAATTCCTTTAGCTTTTTCTTGTCTTAGAAGCTCTTTATCTTTCCCTTGAATTTAAATGTCAGCCTTGCTGGGTTGAATAATATTGGTGGTAGGTCGTTGCATTTCATCACTGAATATTTTGTGCCACTCCCTTCTTGCCTGCAACATTTCTGTTGAGAAATCAGTTGACAGTCTTATGACTGTCATTAACTAGTTGCCTTTCTCTTACTGCTTTTAGGATTCTTTGTTTTTAACCTTTGCCATTCTCATTATAAGCTGTCTTAATGTGGGCCTGTTTGGGTTCATCTTGTTTGGAATTCTCTGTACTTCCTGAAATAGTATGTCTATTTCCTTTACCAGGTTAGGAAAATTTTCAGTCATTATTTTTCCAAATAGGTTCTCAATCCCTTGCTTTCCCTTTTCTCCTTCTGGTACTCCTATAACATAAATGTTGTTAGGCTTGATGTTGTCCCAGAGGTCTTAAACTATCCTCATTTTTTTTTAATTCTCTTTTTTTTTTTCTGATTGGGTGTTTTCTGCTACCTTGTTTTCAAATCACTGATTTGATCCTCTGCTTTATCTAGTGTGCTGTTGATTCATTCTAGTGCATTTTTTCATTTCAGTTATTGTACTCTTCATTTCTGACTGGTTCTTTTTTATGGTTCATATGTCTTATTTTTTATGCTTGCTATCTCTTTATTAAAGTTCTCACTAAGTTCCTTGAACATCCTTATAACCACTACTTTGAACTCTGTATTTGATAGGATGCTTGCCTCCATTTCATTTAATTCTTTTTGTGGAGTTTTCTCCTGTTCTTTCATTTGAGACACATTTCTTTGTTTCCCCATTTTGGCTGTCTCTGTGTTTCTATGTATTAGGTACATTTGCTGCATCTCTAATACTTGGCCAAGTGGCTTATGTAATAGGTGCCCTGTGGGACCCAGTGTCGTAGTCTTCCTGGTCACCTGCATTGGTGCTCCAGGTGTGTCCTCTGTGTGGATTGTGAGTGTCCTCTTGTTATAATTGAGCCTTGATTGCTATTGGCACATCAGTAAGTGGGATTGACTCCCATGCTGACTAGCTGTGGTGTTTGGTCATGTCCACAGCTGACAGACTTCTGTGCAGGTGACTTATCCTGCAGAGCAAGATTCATCTCAGTGGGCTTTGGTGCCTGCTGAGACTGCCTTTTGGATTGTCACTTGTGGGGTTAATTGTGTGTTGTTCTACGGTGTTCCAAAGCCGACCTCCAGGTACATTTGTTCCAGGATCTCTTGGGAGGTGCCCCAGTGCAGGCCAGGCAGCTCTGCTGGTCACAAGCCAGGCACTACCTGGTAGGCACTGCAAAGTATTCTGTGGTTGGTCACTCCCTGGGCTGGACCTGGAGGCACATATGAGAGGCCACACTGTGAACTGAGGATGGCTGCCAATAGTATCAGGCCTAGGGTAGCTCTGCAAAAAACCTAGGACACCCCAAGGCCTGATGCCTTCCACTGGCTCCCATAAGGCTCAGCCACTGATAGAGCCTCATACAATATGGGAGTTGGGTGAAGCAGAGTATCAGGGAGTCATTAGGGTGGGGTAACCCATGTTCACCAGGTTCATGTAGATTGTGATTTGGGGCCAATGCTAAACTTGGAGCTATTCGGTAAAAGTTTCTGAGCACACCAAGGCCAGCTACCACCTGCCTTGTAACCACAGACCCGATAGTTGTCCAAGAAGTGTGCAACACAGGAGAGGCTGGCCATTGGCCAAAAAAGAGCCTTCCTTGTTATGCAAATTGAGTGGAGCAGGGCCCCAGAGAGTCACCAGGGTGGAATGAGCCAAGTTCACCAGGCTGATGCAGTTTCAGATTTGGCCATATGGGGGAGGGCTCAACAGGGGAAAGTTGGAGCCCAATTGTTGGCTGCACAAGAAGAGAATTCTGCCCAGGGAAAACGGAAAGTGTCCCTCCAGTTTTTTTCTCTGAAGCTACCCAACTCAGTCTCTCCCTGTATGTTTCTGACTCCTCCCGGTCACCGTACCTCCAGAGGCACCCAAGGTGAGTACCTGTGAATAAGTGAGTCTATGTGTGGGCCCTTTAAAAGTATATCTGGGCTCCCCACAACCTTTCATCTCATCCCATTGGAATCACCACTGTTTTTCACAGCCAGATGTTATGGTAGCTCCTCTTCCTGGCACTCATACTCTAGGCTGGGAAGCCCAGCATGGGGCTGGGGTCCTTTGCTCTTCCCAGAAGGACCTCTGCAGATGAGAAGTTCCACCCAATTCTCAACTGCCACATGTAAGTTGTTTCATGTCTCTGCTCCTTCTACCACTCTCAATGTGACTTCTTTATATCCCCAGTTATAAAACTCCTGTTCAACTAGACTTCAGATGGCTCTCCTGGTTGAATGTTTTATAATTTAGTTTTAATTTTAATGTGGTCACAGGAAGAGACAAACATAGCATTTATCTACTTCACCATCCTCATATATATTTTGGTAGTTCCCTGGCTGGGAATCAAACCCAGGCCATGGCATTGAATGCATGGAAGCCTAGCCACTACACCACCAGGGAATCCCTACTCTCTCATATATTCTTTATAATGTGTTTATTTGAATCTGGATCCAAATGCGGTCCTACTTTATGGTTGTTTCTAAGTAAGTAAGTAAGTAAATAAATAAATAAATAAATAAATAAAAATACCTGACACATAGTACATGTTTAATTAATTGTTTTGAATAATGAATGAGGTTTACAGAGCTATTTAAATTTTGTTTATTTTCATTAGTAATTTCTATGGTGTGAGTTGTTTATATATTCATAAATATATTTATTTAACAGGCATTTATTTTACACCTACTGTGAACTGAAGATGGGGGCCAAGGTGTTTCTAATCTTATAGGAGAACTATACAAATACATAAATAATGCAAAAGCATGAATAAATGAAAGAAAAATCGAATAAATGGAAGAGAGAGAAGTGTTGAATGCTAGCCGTAGCTAGCTCTGAGTTTGCCTATGAATATCATTTAGGACCTATATGAGGGACCTCAAAAACTGTAACAAGTTCTGCTAAGGTCCAATCCAAACACAGGGAGTCACTCCACCATGAAACTTGGGCAATCCATATGGCCTGGCTGGAACTCCATTTCTTTTTCCACTACCTCATGAAGCAATTGCAATAATAAGACAGAGTTTTATAATCTGTGCATAGTTATGCTAATATAAAGAATTAAAGTCTGTTCCTGTAGCAAGATTGTTAGTTGTTTGTCCCCAGGGTCTACAGCAGTGGTTCTCAACCTTTTTCTACTTGTGTACTTCTTTTAAACCCATTTCTATAAATTGTACCCCTTGTTCTTAAAACAGCTGTTTTTAAATACTGACACTTTTGTTCAGTGCCTATCTTAATGCAAAATAGTAGAAATGAGGTAATAAGTTAGGAAAGAAAAATTACTACACTAAAAGTACAAACCACAGATTTAATTTTATAATATTCATAACACAGTTCAATATTAATAATGATGATCAAGTATTTAAACATTAAATAAAAAATTACTTTAAAAGAATCAGAATTAAAGACAACAAACTTACTTTTACTCAGCCAGTAACTAAACTGATCAAACAGTCTGGATGTATTTATATTTTGGGGAAGTTTCTAGAAATGGATTGTTCTGAAACTGTGCATAATGATTGGTAGAATAGTGGTTTAGGGAAAGAATTCATAGCCAAGTCCTCACCAATCATCATTTGCTAATATGATCTAATTTTGAAGTGTCTTCGCTGATGGTGATTCAAACTTAACATTTATTGTTCCATAACTAATGTTTTGCATTTTTTTTACTTTACTTCTTTTTTCACCATTACTGATTATTTTTCACATGTCCCTGAAGGGGGTATGCATACCATTACTTGGGAACTGATAGTCTAGAATTTAACCACTAAGCAAGATACAAAGTCCACTTCAAAATCTTACCACAGTAATGTAATTAGCATTAGTTTAGAGTCCTTAGGGAGGAGAGCAATACAATTGCACATGTGGTAACTGCTTTTAAATATTATTTCAGATGTTAGGATGGCAGGGATGTTTAGCAACCTATCTGTGAACTGAAGAGTAATGAGTTCATAGCAAGAGGCACAGTAAAATGAAAGAAACATTACCTAAGGATCAGAAGATCTCACTCAGTCTGGCTCTGCTTTTTATTAGTTATATAACCTTGGAAAAGTTGTTAAATTTTTCCTCATCTAGAAAATTGAGACAGTAATATCTCACAGGGTTCTTGTAAAGCACTAACATTGTTGTCTGTAAATCCATTCTCCACACTAAAAAAAAAATCAAGGACTCCTTGGAGATCTGGCTGATTCCTAGTATGGGGCATAAAATATACAGGATGACCCTGAACATCTTAGTTTACCAGAAAACATTCGCCAAGCCTATTAGGTTAATGCCAAAAGAACAGAAGAATCATGAGCCCCCATTGGCCAAAGATAGAACAATTTGAGCATTAAATAAGAATAAAAACAATAAAATTGATTGACACACATTGACTGTGCTTTTAAAATATTTACAAGTTCATAATGATTGTCAAGAAAAAAGTAAAGTCCATTGGAATCTTTGGAAACTTATCTTTATTTATTTATGTATGTATTGTTTTTCTATATGTTTATTTTCTTCAGGGCCAGATGGTAAGTTCTTTTTGCCTTACATGGTCACATTTTCATATACAGATAGTGCCAAAAAATGTATACACAGTTTAAGAAAGGAAAAAAGCGGTATTAAAATTGTAATACTCAATATATATCCAAAATAAAAGATGAATACAAGTGACATTTGACTTCTGCAATTACAAGAGGTGCTCAAAGTGGTTACCATCAGCATCCAGACACTTCTGATTATGGCAAACTACTACTTGAGCAATGTTGACTTGCTGTGCGAGACCTCCTGGATCTTCATTCATGCACATTACATACAGTACCCTGCATCTCAAACTTACCACAAACATGTGCAATTGTTAGGTGGAAAACTCACCTTTAAAAGGTAAGAATTAAGAATTTGTCCTGCTTTTCTTGTCAAAACATATTTCAGGGTAACCAAATAGTCTTAGTTCATGAGGGAAAGAATTCTAGCTAATAAATGTGGAAGGAACAATTGAATCAGAAAATTGTCATTTCACAACCCCTAATGATATAATAGCAAATAAGTAATAAAATATGGATGAAACCAAGACATAATAGTTTAAGATAAAACTATAATTGCAGGGACAGGTCATTACCACCTGAGCCCTTTGATTGGTTATATAGCATCACTAAAATTGGGACAATGAGCCATCGTGGGTCTCCCAGTATGATTATGCCAACACACATCACTTCCTAAGAAGTTTTCTTGCCCCCAAAATTTAATCTGAGTATAAACAAGCCTCTAGAGTCAACCTCAGATTTCAGGAAATATGGGAGAGAGAGAAACAAGTTAAATGACACCACAAGGAAGCAAAAAACCCACAAAATGGGATATTTTACAGAACTGACCCAGTTTCTGCAATAAGTCAATATCAGAAAAAAATGGAAAGGTTCAGCCATAAGCAAAGATGAAATACTGCAATTTGTGACAACATGGACAGATCTTGAGATTATCATGCTAAGCAAAATAAGTCAGAGAGTAAAAGTCAAGAACCATATGACTTCACTCACATTGAAACATAAAACTGAAAGCAACAAAGGAAGAAGACAAAGAAAGAAAGATTCAAAAACTCATAGACACAGACAACAGTTTGGTGGTTACCAGAGGGTAAGCAGGTAGGGGGATGATAGAGGAGGGAGGGGGGGTTCAAATATATGGTGATGGAAGGAGAACTGACTCTGGGTGGTGAGCACATGATGCAGTATATAGGTGATGTATTATAGAAATGTACACTTGAAACCTATATAATTTTGGAAACCAATGTCACCCCAATAAATTTAATAAATTAAAAAAAAGAAAAATGAAAAGGGCAGGGAGACTGCTCTGAGACTTAAAAGCCATACCAGCGAACTTCACGTGTAGATTTTGTATGTATTCTGAATTGTATGTATTCTGATGTCTTTTAGACAAGAGAAATTTGATTCTGAGTCGGGCATTAGATAATAATAGGACCAGTTTATTTATTCAGATGTGAAAATGGCATTGCAGTTATATAAACAATGTCCAGTTTTTAGAACTGCAAGTTGAGATATATATAGGGGTGAAAGGAGCCTGCAATATGATCTAAAATGCTACAGCAGAGAAAAACAGAATGGAATACATAAAGAAAATGTGACAGGATCTTGATAATTGTTGAATCCATGTGATGGGATATGGGAATTCACTGTTCTTTTTACTTTTGAGAATGTCTGAATATTTTCATAGGGAAAAATCCTAAAGAGACTTTTTTAAAAGACGTAATGTATGGGAGACTGGTATAGGAATAAACATTAGTTTCTCTTTTTCCCAATAGCAGATGTAAGACATGTGGGTATAAAGCAGATGAAAGACATGTGGGTGTAAAAGAAAATCCCCTCTGGTTTTCAATTACACACACTATCCTAGGACTCGTTCATTTAAGGAACCACCACAATTGCTCTGAGAGCCAGATATGTGGGTTACATTATGCCCCACAGGAGATAAGGCCTCATAGTGCAGAACAAAAAACTCAGATCAGCAACTCGGTCACAAACTTAGTAAGATCAAATACCAAAGTCCTTTTTTAAATTTTTACTTAAGTAAAGAATTGTTTTCCAATTATTAAAAAGAAAATCCCCAAGGGGGTAGCTGCAGTTTTTGTGGTAAGAGCATTATTGATGCTAGTTGTCAATGTGAGAAACATCCAAATACCCACAGAATTTTTATGAATTTATTTTAGTCAAACTGACGACATGTGTCGGGGAGCAAGATGTCAAACGCTCCAGAGAATAAGTTTTGTAGCTATTCCTTATGCATTTGAAATTAAAGAGGAAATTTAAGGAATATTACATAGAGGTGAGAGAAGCAAGGCAAGGGTTGGATTACAGGATAGTTAAAATTATGTGCTCTATTAAGGGTAGTTACAGTTTATTTCCAAGCTTTGTTGCAAAGATAAGCTTTTTTTTTTTCTTTTTTGCTTTTTTGGTATGTGTGTAGCTCCCTGACTGGGGATCGAACCCAGGCCGCAGCGCTGACAGCGACAGCGCCGAAGCCTTAAGCCACTACACCATCAGGGAACTCTCAAACATGAGCTTTGACTAAAAAGTTGTATGCCTGGGTAATAACTACCCACCATGACCTGCCTGCCCAGTTAGAAATTCATGATCAGATCACTTTGTGAGGTTACTTTCCACAGAACCTCCTTTTTTCAACTGCATAGTTGAGCCAAAGGGGGAGGGGAGAGGCCTTCTTCCCAATAACTCCCTGAGAATAGCCTTTAGGGAGGCAGTAATTAGGTTAAGTAGACCTGGGAGTCGCTACAGAGCCTAGGGTGGAAAAGATAGTAATGACTCCCGCTCTGCGGTACAGCTGACCTCCAGAGGTGGAAACCTGCCCTTTCTGAGCACAGTTCAGCTGCTCCTCTGCTGCTCTGGTGAAGCACCGCCTGGCAAGCCGGCGGGGCCAAGCGCAGCCCCGCGGAATGCTGAGCTCGCGCTGGTTTCCTCTCTGGGCAGCTCAACCCAGACTGCCAGCCCATCAAGTTATCAGGTTCATGCCTCCTGACCCACCCAGGTCGTAAGCACCCACAGGTAATCCGAAGTTGCGCGGTTCTGCGCCTTGCAGGAGGCAGGGTGTCTTTTCCTTCCAAGTCACTTGAGGAAATGAAAAAGAACTAATGCATAGCCTTACCAAACAAAAATACTTTCAGCGTTTTGGTGGATTTCCTGTCAGTCTTTTATAGACAGATGTGTTTTTAAATATACGTTACTTACTGGGATACTAGGGGCATTTCTTCAGATGGTAATTTTTCACATCACTTTACTGAGCACTTTCTCATGTCATCAAATAATAAAATGTTTATTGCTGATAAAAGTCCTCTGGAGGAATGCAGAGCCCCACATTTTCTCTAATTAGGCCCTCATTGTTGGATACTGGGTCATTTTCCATTTTTGACCGATATAGACGAAGTGCTCCGTCAGATTCCACTAACGACTCTTTTCTGGCCTACGTCACACAGGCCCTAGCAAACGAGAGTCGTGTTTTCCGGCTCTGTGACGTCAGGACTCTACCCCGCCCCGCCCCCCCTCCGC